>CAJVPY010002675.1:0-15603 GCA_910591965.1 Dentiscutata erythropus | reverse complement strand
TAAAACGCCTATATTACTTAATAATAACTGTGCCAATATTTATACCAAAACTTTGATCGAAGATATCTCGGCAACCACTTGACCAAAATTGATGAACTTTTTTTTATTTGAATTCTACAGATCTGTAGAATTTAAATAAAAAAAATTCATCGATTTTGGTCAAGTGGTTGCTGAGATATCTTCGATCAAAGTTTTGGTATAAATATCGGCACAGTTATTATTAAGTAATATAGGCATTTTAAAATTTTTAAAAACTTTGATCGAAGTTATCTTGGCAACCACTTGACCAAAATCGATAATTTTTTTTTTTATTTGATTTCTACAGATCTGTAGAATTTAAATAAAAAAAAATTCATTGATTTTGGTCAAGTAGTTGCCGAGATATCTTCGATCAAAGTTTTAAAAGTTTGTAAATAATACTGTGACAAAATCGAAGGGATCTTCATGTAAACATGGTGCGAATAGCAAAAATTCATAATGCGAATAGCAGTTCCCTATATATATTATGCATATATTCTTGAATCTGATTGGTCAATTAGCTATTTTGTGTAACATAATCAGGATTCTAACCATGTATTTATAGTATAAATTACATAATAAATGACACACCTTTAAGTAGTTTTATATATAAAATTTTGAGTTATTTGCTATTTTTTAAAGTTTTTTTAAAAACATGATTTTTATATTACACCTAATCTTAAAATCTAATTAGTCAATTTATGTCAATTAGTGAAAATCTATTAGTGCTACTGAGGTAGTTAGTTGAGGCATGTCTCTGTGCTATATAGCATGTCTTTTATTTAAAAAATTACTAACTATAACTTTTCGACAATCTTATATTAGTTGATTATCTATACTTCTAATTATATTCAATACTACTAGTCAATTAGATATCAAAAAATTACATAATATAGATATTTCATGCCTTAATCTAATTTATTTAATAATGTACTGGTTTCTAGTCTTTATTAAAGATTAGATCCAAGCACTATATTTCTACTATGAGTACTTACTAATGATACAAATATTTCTCAGAATAGTAACTATATATAGCATTATAGCTATGATGTGAAGGTCATACTATAATTATAAAAATAATTATTATAGAATAGTATTTGTAATCTTTAGCCAATCATATTTGATCTTGATATTATATAATTAAATCATGCCTATTGACTTTTTAGCATGCTCCTAGGCATGTCCATGCCCTCTGTGCCTTGTATCCTAGTTATATCTGATCTTAAAATTTGATTGGATTTATTGGATACGATTACAGTAACTGCGGTTACAAATTTATTAACTCTTATATATATAGGGGGAGTTAATAAAATCCAGACAAATTGTTTTTAGTAAGTTTTTTTTAAACTTTAAATTAAAATATCTTAACAACTATTAAACTAAACTTGATAAAATTTTTTTATTTTAATTCTATAACTAAATAGAATTAAAATAAAAAAAATTTTATCAAGTTTGATTTAATAGTTGTTGAGATATTTTAATTTAAAGTCTAAAAAAAATTTACCTAGAAACAATTTGCCTGGATTCTATTGACTTCCCCCCATATATATTTACTTTTTATATATTAAGTTAAATAGTATAATCAACTATCCAAAATTACTATATTATAATTTTGCAATAATAACACTTTGAGTAGTTTACTATCTTACAATATAATCATAATTTTGTTTAAACCAAACTATAAATTAATTTATAAAAAAAAACTTTCATATACTGTAAACACAACTTCTTTATAAGCCCATTTTTTTAAAAAAAATTACTACTATATCAAACTATGTAATTGTATAAAAAACAACTATATTTATAAAATAAAGTTTGGTTTAAAAATTAGATTTTTTTGATACTTGATTCTAAATAACGTTTAATAGGTTTTTTAATATTTTACAAAAGTTTTGCAGTTGCAAACTTTATAGTTATTAATTTTTTTATAAATGATAGTGTTCATAATTACGATTATAAAGCTGGCTAATGAGTTTATGTTGAGCTAACACAAATCTCAGGCTTATGATAAATTGGCCAGCTTTATAATATAATTGCAATCAGTTTATAAAAAAATTAATAATCATATGGGTCACACAATTTTGCAAAGCGCAATAATTTGAATTAAATTTACTTTTCATTAAGAGAATTATATCAATGTGTTTAACGTTCGCTAAACTCAAAAATCAATTACAAATACAGGATATAGTAACAATCATTAGTAACTTGACAAGAAAACATTAATAAATTTGTAATTTAAGAAGTAACAGTAAACAAAAACAGCAAGTTTAACGCACTATCAAATTTCGCGTAAGGTAAATAATTCCAAAAAAGTAAAACATTCACTGCTTGTACGTAAAAATAAAAAAAGTGTCGTATAAATAAAAACCTAATAAAATTGACTCGAAATCGAAGATTTAGTTAAAAGGTAAGGGTCGTTGAAGATAAATGTACTAGACAAAATTTATAAACATAAAACTCGAACTTTTTATAATAAAGTAATTATTTGGTGTTAGCATATTAATAACAATAAATATAAATGCTAATGATAAAATTAATAATAAATTCGAATATTAATAATTTACATTAATATAAATGTAATCAAACGTTACAAAGTAACCAACAGTGTGAATTAAAAGTAAATTTATTTATTTTATTTGTAACATATTTGTACAGCATCCCCTGGATCGCGTTAATTTAATTTTAACATTTTGACAATGAATTTATTTATTCACTAAATCAATGAAATATAATCATGTAAGAATTATATTATATGTAGAACTCTTTTTATGTACGCCTTAAATGGTGAAATGAATGAAAAATTCGAAAGATAGGTTGAAGCACCAATGTTTAGAGAAAGCATGATATTATCGATTTCGTCATAATAAAAAAAAAATGTTGGGCTTATTGATGATTCACACGAAATCAATAACAAGGTTTCTTGTCCTCTATTAATAGACAATCCAAAGGATTGTATAATTAATTGGGATCTGGATCGTGTTGGAATAAATCCTTAGCCCCGGATAAAACGGCTGATTACTAGACCAAATATGGATATATAACCATTTAATAGTAACCTTTCGTGGTTTTATGAAATGAAAAAAAGTTCGATAGTATTGTAATAAAATCAAAAAATAGTAAGAATAGTAAAAAAAAAAAAAAAAAAAAAAGGAAAAAAAGAAAAAGCAAACATATACAAAAAGTAATAGAGATAGTTATTAAAGCATTTATATAGTAAGAAATAATAAATATATATATATATGTAGTAAGGAATAGTACTGAAATAAACCTTGAAGCTATTATCCTAAATTTAGGTTGGCATCTTAAACGTTTTAATACATATAATGTTTCGGCCGTAGAGCCATATGCACTATAATTGAAGCACGGATTGGACACCAAGGGAGTAGTCACGATTTGAAGGATTTTGCACGCGGTCAGACAATAAAATCATTTAACCATATTCTACAATAACTTGACAAAATTTGGCACAATACAAGATTTGAGTTCATTAATTTATCATAAATATTTATTTCAAAATAAACCTTGCTAAAAATTGGTAACAATAATAAGTCGGAAGTAACGATATAGCGAAAAATTCAAACAATAATAATAACTTTGATAATTTGAAAAATCTGACTAAATGCATACTAACAACCAAAGTAGTCTTAGTCATCCTCAGGATAGTCATCAGGATAGTCATCTCGGGATAGTCTTAATATTAAAATGTGAAACGATCACTGAATCAGGCGTTATTGGATGAAAATCGTCCAATCGTATTTTATCAATTTTCCTCATTGGATTTAAACATAGTTCGATCTTAGGTGACACTGTTCCATAAAAAGATAACAAACCGATCTAGTTAAAGTTTCGCGGGTTTTCCTCTCAAAAAAAAAAAAAAAAAAGAGACATCGAACATATAATATAAAGTAGTGTCAATGCTTGTGTATTTTTTAAGTAAGCTTACTTAAGTTCGACCGTTCGTCTAACTGCATGTATGCACACTAAGGTAACACGAATTGATCTAAACCTTGTTTGTAGTACGTTCTTTGAAAATCTTTCTATTTCTCTATTATTAATATATAACGAAATGTAACACACAAGTTGCACTTATGTTACGTAAACAAAAACTTTGTCCAGGCATGCTCTTCTAATTGATGTATTATTAGCATTTACTATAATAATATTCTCGTCATCAATATTATCAATATTCATCATTTACTGGTTGGTCCATATCATTCCATTAAAAACGATAATGTAAATTCGTTTAATGAAGCACTGACCCCACGTATGTACGTTATCGATTCAGATCTTGATCTGCATTGGATCGGCTCTCCAACCCTTTTTTTCGGTGTGGTCCGACTTCAGAATTGATCTACTTTTTTTTCTCTTCTTTCGCTTTCGCGCTTGAATGACTTTATGTCTTCGTTTCATTCGGATTATCTTTGAGATCATTTTTTAATGTTGGTTGCATGTACTATGTTTATATATAACGTGGATTTTCCTTGTTCGTTTTATGGTTGTTGTGCATGTTGTTTTTCTTGTGTAAATATTCGTGTAAATGTTTGTAGTAAATATTAATGTAAATATTAGTATAAGTATTAGCGTTAGTGTAAGTATTATAGTTAGATAACTCTCATATACTCTTAGATTATTATGTACCGGTACCCGTTCGAAAAGAAGCTGCAACTTGAAAATCTATTATGGAAATAATATAATATATATATTTGAACTCATTGATTTGCATACATAAAAAATATATCTACCTACGTACTGTACGTACGTACTTAAATATCTACGTATGTACTGTACCTTCTTCGTGTCACTTCCGATTTTGTACGACTTTTTTTAGGCAAATGTACTATCAGCTATATAAAAATTGGTGAATATATAACTAAAAACTGCTTTAGCAAATTTGTCAGTCCTTCTTTTTTCTTTTTTTTTT
Organism: Dentiscutata erythropus; assembly: GCA_910591965.1. Taxonomy (NCBI): domain Eukaryota; kingdom Fungi; phylum Glomeromycota; class Glomeromycetes; order Diversisporales; family Gigasporaceae; genus Dentiscutata; species Dentiscutata erythropus. Next base: position 10,664 of record CAJVPY010002675.1, on the reverse strand, counting down.
TTCTTTCTTTAACTACATTGTAATACCTTCCCCTTAAAACCTCCATTTTGCAAATATCTTAATAATTTAACTTACTCTATCTTTTTCATGTCTACCTTTTTTGCTACGAATTTATTTTTAAAAAAGTCATTTAGTATTTATATATTTTTGGTTGCCTGCAACTTATCCCTCCTCCCGTAATCTCGCTGCCGTTTATTTCTAAAATAAGTCTATATTTGTAAATTAAAAAAAAAAAAAATGTCATCGATCCTGTTTGTGAAAGCATTATATGACTTTAACTCTACAGATAGCTCGAGCCTTTCCTTTAAAAAAAATGATATAATACAAGTTCTTACGCAGCTAGAATCTGGTTGGTGGGACGGTCTATGCAACGGTGAACGTGGATGGTTTCCTAGCAATTATGTTACTAATTTAGATGACGAGGATGATATATCGGATGACGATAAGGTATTGGCTATAAATTATTATAAATTGTCATGGTCTCTTGACTGTCTCTTCTGTTGGTTCATTGGTCTTTTTAGTTTAATTTGATGCCCCGTTTTATTTTATGATTAATTATTATTAAAAAATTAATAAATTTCCAATGTATTATTTTCATGAATTTTATTTTATATTTATTTTTATTTTTATTTTATTTTCTTAATAATTTTATTGATTTTTATGATTTTTATGATTTTATGAATTTTTATGAATTTTTTTAATTCTTATCGATTGACATTGGTCTCATGAGAGCGTGTCGTTCTGACCAATTATTTCATTATCTCACTTATTAGTTAGCCGATTGGATTCCTCAACAAACTCCGGATGGTGTCATATTTTATTATAACACCCGAACGGGTGAATCATCCTGGGAATTACCCATAGAAGATAACGATAAGCAAATGGACGATAATTCTACAGCACGTGATTCCAGTAATTATACTGGAACTGGTGTCTCTTCACATTCTAGCACTGTTAGTTCTTTTCTAAAACAGAGACCGTTACCGGAAAATTGGATACAACAACCTACTGAAGATGGTAATACATATTATTACCTCAATACGGTAACTCAAGAGATTAGATGGACTTACCCTGGTGATGAAATCACTTCTGGCAATTCTGATGTTGTTGATGATAAAGATGATGAGATTGGTGTTATAGAAAGGGAAGTTATCGATGAAGATGCCGATAGGGAAAGTATCACTAGTTCAAAGGATAGTAGATTAAGTACTGGCACTACTGGTACCATTCAACCAATACAACAAGAACCTACCAATGAAAAGGTATATATATTCATTTCATTCTTTTACCGTATTCTTCGTGAAATAACGCCCATGGTCGTTATTTCGATGTATATTATTTTAAAGAGAACTGATAATTAATTTGGTCAAATATTTTTAAAAATTAAAAGTTATGATTCGTATTCGGTTAAATTAATTATTAGTTCTCTTTAAATTGGTTTTAAATCAGGCTCCGAGGCGTTATTTCGCGCAAATATTGGTACTATCTTATATTCATTCGATTATGCTCATTTGTTTATTTCTTTTACATAGCTTCCACCTGGTTGGGATAAGAAAACTACACCTCAAGGAAAAGTTTATTATTATAATGAAACGACCGAAGAGACTACTTGGAGTCTTGATAATATTGGTGAAGATGGTCTTCTGGTAAAATATCGAATTTAGTTTACTTAATTTTTTAAATTTATGATTAGATTTATTAATTCTATCTTTTTTAGATTAAAACTAATGATGAAAAGGTTTGTGATCGATTCATCTTTTTGTTTTTTGTTATACGTTGTTTATATGATTTTCATATTTATAATTTTATTTTTATTTTATTTTTTTTTTTAGCTTCCGCCTGGTTGGGGTAAAAAAATTTCTCCTAGAGGAAAAGTCTATTACTTTAATGAGACTACCCAAGAGACTACTTGGAGTATTGAGAATATAAATGGAGATGGTCTTCTGGTAAAATATTATTTTTAAGTTACTTAAGTTCTTACTTTATGATAAGATTCATATTAATGTCTTTTTTTTTAGTCTAAAACTGATGACGATACTGTGCCTTCTGGTGCCGGTGTTGGATATGGCGATGAAGCTCCAGCTGATCCTCTACCTCCTCCTCCTCCTCCTATTACTACTGCAACATTACCTTCTTTTCAAAAAAATACTGATCAGTATGTTCTTATTATGCAGAATAATGAACCATGCACTTGGGACTCGTTATCTGCCACTGTTTATTCAGCGATTAATAATTTAACTGTGGCGGCGCGAGAAAATTTGAAACAAGAATATCAAATTTGTACGAACGCTATTGTTGAAAGTATTCGTATCATGCTTTACGCTTCTGGTACCGTCGAGAAAGAGTCCCCGATTATTCGTCAAAACAGGACTTTAAAAACTTATCACAGACATATAATGGCTTCTCTCTCAAAATTGGTCCTTTCTACAAAAGTTGCTTCTAGTGTTTGGCCTCCACCTGATGCTGCTCAAAAAATGAAGAACGACGCTGATGAAGTTTTGGTCTCTGTTCGTCAATTCGTTCAAGCTGCTGAACATACTGTGGATATTAAACCTATTGATCCTAAAATTACTGAGAGTGCTACTGGTGGTTCTTGGCGTGGTAATAATCTGGCTACGTTTGGTCCTAATGGTAAAAGGATCCCAGCTCCTTCTATATCATCAAGCATTAGCTCTCAGGATAGTACTGATTCATCCGGCCCTTCTCGTTCCTTGACTCCAGACATTTTGGCCTCATTAGAACATTCTTCTCGTACCATTTCAAAAGCTATTATGTTAATAAATAATCTTATTAGAAAGCATACTGAAATACCTCAATCTTCTGTACCTGGTAATAATGCTGGGTTTGCGCCACAACTTGTGACTCAGACACGCCAGGTTGTTACACATGTTGGTCAATTTTTATCTACGGTTGAAGATATTAATTTAGAGGATTTAGATGAAACTAGTCAAGATTCTATAAAGGAATTTAAAATTGCAAAACAAGCTCTATATAATAATATTGCTGGTTTGGTTATTTGTGCACAAAACGCAACCGATCCGTCTCTCAAATCTAGTATAATGGACCATGTTCAAATTTCTGCTAATGTAGTTGAAAAGGCCGTAAAAGATGTAATCATTGCTGCAAAGTTCCTTATGGAAGAAAAGGATACGCAAGATCAATTGAGAATTCAAATGCGTACTCCTCGACATTCAAATTCTTCCGAAATATCGCCGACTAATTTGCGTACGAACTCGATTGAATATGACGCGAATGATGTCATTGAAGATGCAGAAATTATTGATAATCAAAATGTCAAGCCTATTAGTTCTCCTCCAGCAACGATTCAAACCGGTTTACAAACTGTACCTGAAGATGATGTTATGACTACTGACTCACCCACTGTCATAACTGATTCAAATACAATAGATGACTCTGATAAAGTGCCAACGTCCCCAATTTCTGATGGTTCTTCTATGACTGGTGGTCGTTCATTTATGAGCGGTTCAAGTAGTCAACTTCGTGAAGATTCATCATCAATTCAATCTTATGGTTCATCTCAACGTACAAATTCTCAACCTATTGTTCAGACTGATTATCAAAGATCATCATCTCCTCCATTATCTAATAATCCAGGTGGTACTAGATCACCACGTAGTGAGAGTAGTAAAGTCGCAAAATTCTTTGGTGAAGATGTTCAGTCTATAAATCAAACGCGTGTAACACGTGAAGATAAACCTTGGTTCCTTAAATATGATTACGAAGAAGCTGAAATAATTTTCAATATGGAAAAGCATGTTAAGGGTGGTACTCTAAATGCTTTAGTAGAAAGATTAACGATGCACGATTTACTTGATTCAAGTTTTATAGCGACTTTCTTGTTGACATATCGTTCATTCTGTACTACTGAACAATTCTTTGATATGTTGACAAAACGTTTCATGATTCAGTCTCCTGATAATTTAGCACCTGAGCAATTAGAAATGTGGCAAGAGAAGAAACAAACACCTGTGAGATTAAGAGTTTTTAATATTATGAAGAGTTGGTTGGAGAATTATTATATTGATGATAAAGATTCTTATTGTTTGGAACGTATACGCGAATTCGCGCAAACTACAATGCATGAACACATGGCTTTTGCGGCAGTGAGTTTGATAAAAGTCATTGATAAAAGGGTATTTATTTTTTTTTTATAATCTATGTAATTTTATATTATAACCTTTTTTACAATAATAAATTGGTTTACTGTATATATAGTTACAACAACGAAAAGACGCTGTCTTTAAAGAGATGATTCCTAATAACACAATGTTACCTCCACCTTCAATCAAACCAAAAAATCTGAAAAAAATTAAATTTTTGGATTTGGACCCATTAGAAATTGCAAGACAATTAACTATAATAGAGGCTAAGCTTTACAATAAAATTAGACCAGTTGAATGTTTGAACAAGGCATGGAGCAAAGAAACTAAAGAAGGTGAAGATGGTGGTGATGGCGAAGAAGTAGCCGTAAATATCAAAGCCATGATTGTAAACAGTAATCAGGTAAATATAAAATTTCAATAATTAATTAATAATTAATTATTTATTATTAATTAATGTTTAATTTTTGATACTGTTTACATTCTTGAATATTAGATCACTGGATGGGTAGCTGAATCCATTCTTAATCAGAAAGAAATTAAAAAGCGATGCGCTTTAATTAAACATTTTGTTGCAGTAGCTGATAAATGTAGACAATTAAATAATTTTAATTCTTTAACGGCAATTATCTCCGGTCTTAATTCCGCACCAATTCATCGTCTTAAGCGAACATGGGAGATGGTAAACGCACGAACAATACAAACGCTCGATAACCTTAATAGAATCATGAACTCTACAAAGAATTTCTTTGATTATAGAGAAATGTTACATAGCGTAAATCCACCTTGCGTACCATTTCTGGGTAAGGTTAATCCAAAATGTTTTGAAAAAAAGATTTGAAATTTGACATACGATATTAATATGATATTAATATAATATTCGTAATATATTAACACGATTATAATTATTTATTTCAGGTGTTTATTTAACTGATCTAACTTTTATTGAAGACGGTAATCCGGATATTCTTAAAAAAAATCAACAATTAATTAATTTTTCAAAACGAATGAAAACTGCTGATGTGATACGTGAAATTCAGCAGTATCAATCTGTACCATATAATCTTACACCTGTACAAGAAATTCAAATTTTCATTCAGAGTCATTTGCAAGATAGTAGAGATGTTAGCGATTTATATAGTACAAGTTTGGATATGGAGCCAAGGTAATCTTTCATTTTTATTATTAATGTATTGTAGAAACACATAGTATACATATATATATACACCTCCACAATAAAATTAGAATCTGTATAATTTTTCATGGACTTAATTTTAGTTGAACTTGTTAAATTATACATTTTTGAAAATATCTTTGACAATATACTAAACATAGATTTGACTTATGGAAAAAAATCAACATATTTTTGATTTTTTCATTACAGGGAACGAGAGGATGAAAAAATTGCAAGATTATTACAAGAAAGCGGTTTCCTATAACGAAACCATTCTTGGATTTTCATATCTTCCTTAACAATTACCCATCAATTACCTTTATGGCTCTGATCATCTTCGATTGTTAATCAGTTGAATGATCGTGGATTTTTCTTCTTTTTTTTTATGTCTAAAAATATACTATAAATCACGCGAAACTTAATTCTTATTTTTAAAAAAAAAATTTTAATGCCTAAGATTTAAAATATAAAGAAAAAATCGCGTGTTGTTAAATTTTATGCAAACATATATATATGTATATATATATAAACTTATTATTCATATAATTATATATTATGCAAATAAATTTTTTGTAGATTTTTTCTTCCTTTAAATATCATTTTTTTAAATATATATATCGAATTCCTTAAACCCTTTTTTTTTTTTTTTTTTTTTAGCGGAAACTGAAAATAAGAGTTATATGTGTATCAATATTAATAAAATATGTCAACTTTTTCATAACTTGTGCCAATTTTATAATTATCTTAAGTGTGTAATTGCAAAAGTATCAGCATGGTTAGAATTATCTTAAGTGTGTAATTGCAAAAGTATTCAGCATGGTTAGAATAAATTCATCAACGGAATCCGAGTACATACGAGAATTGTAAAGGCAATACAGTATGCCAATTAAAAAATGATTGACACATATTATCGTTTATAGATTCAGTTCTATAGGGTAAGGTGGTCACTTTATCGTTATCAATTATTAAATTGTATATATGCACAACGACATCTATTAAAGTGAGTACGAAAAGCATTGTTAGGATTCAGCGTTAATAAAGCGAACAATATTTATGTATGTGCCAGATAATAGCTTCCTGGGAAGCTCACGTTTATAATCTCATTCCATTATATATAGCGATATTGTTTATTACTTCACTGCTATTTGAGCTTCTTATACGTTACGATGCGTACTTCGATTTTTATTTTTCTTACCTTTTTTTTTTTAAAAAAAAATAAATATAAAATATAAAAACGAGAATCCAACGACTAATGCAAATGATTAAGTTCACTTTTTTTCGCGTTCATCAATTATTATATATACTCTTTAATAACAATAACCAAATTCATGTAATTAATTGCGCATAATTTGTGTAAGATTTAAATGAATCTGATGTTACATCATTTTATATTAGGCACATTTATTTTATTTATTTGCATCTTTTAAGCATCAGATTAATGATGCCACAGATTTCACAAAGAATCTCGATAAAAATTTTTTTTTGATAACATTAAACAATTTTAAACATGATATAGCTTTATGGTTTAAAACTTCGGCTTCTAGCCTTCGAAGTTGCTGCTATGTACGTATCGAAACAAGATGTGTTGTAGATTATCGTTAGTTAATAAAAAATAAGATTTAAAACTCGAGCATGTCGCCGATTACCTTTATACGGATGATAATGTGTAGTACATATAGCCCCTGGAGATTTTAAACTAACCCAGTGAGTTTCGAATGTATTCAAACGAAAATCTTTATAGTTAAGATTTCCGGGTATATTATTAACGATGTTACTCAAACTATTTGGGGTGACCCAAGATTTGTGATAATTAGTTCTCCCACAATAAATGCGTATGCATGCACGCTCGTACATGCTTACATTGCTAAGTGCATGAATAATCATATATCGATATTATACTGCATATTCTGGATCATCCCAAGCAGATTAGATAATAATTAAATAATCCAAATAATCCGAAAATTGCTAGTATCTCAAAATTTTACCTAAGATACCGTCAAATAAGAAATTCTTTGGCAAAACTGTCTTCCTCGGCTCTAACTAATTTCAGCTTTAACGTTTAAAACTTTATCGTTCTAGTTTCGCGAATAACGTCAAGCCAATGGTAATATATTCACGTGATTATCATGACTCTCAATAACAAAATAATAGAAATGCAGTAATCGTTACAACATGAAAAGTTACGTCAAACCTGTTCTAAAAATAAAACGTAATTAAGCACAACTTGGCTCTTATCGTGGAAGTAAATTTACTACAAAAAAGTAATAAGATGCGTTGTAAATAATTCTGAGGGATGACAGCAATTAGGTGAATGTAAACATAAATTATTAATTAATATTTGTTAAGTATCGCCCATCACTGTATTTGGACAAATAATAATACACTTTATGATCTTTGCATGCTGTGCATATATTATTTTTCTACTACATATCAATACGTACGTTCATAATTAAAAAAAGGGTCCAACCTGTAATATTTTATACATCACAGTAAGTATGATCTCATCGCGTAATTTATTACAATGACATAAGATTATATATTTTCAAGAAATCACACTTGTAGGAGAAAACATAATTTCATTATGTGTTTTGCTAAAAACTTTCCAGTAATAAGGTGAGCTACTTTTCCAGTTGCACTCCATTTTTTACGGGCATCAAATCAGTAAGTGTAATAAACAGGTACGGCATGTGCCGTATTATTCGCCGTAATTACTTTGTGCCGTAATGCCGCAATGCCGTAATGCCGTAATGTTGTTATATTGAAATACCATAATGCTGTTGTATCTAAATATTATAATGCTATTACAGTAAAAAAATGTGTTAAAGATAACGCACAGTAAATTTACTGGTTTGTGAATAGATAATCATCGTAGTGAAAAATCTTAATTTTTTTTTTTTTTTTTACTGTTCGGTCAAGGATATTTCTTATAGCTGGAGTAAAGTTGGTTTTCGAATTATCCTAAGATAAAAAAGACTTGTTATTGGGTGTTTAAAAATTCCTAAATTGTTCCAAATTATCCTAAACTGTTAACTAATGCGAAAGCAATTAACGATTGACGTAAATGCTCAAGATCTACAAAGTAGTTATTATTCATGATTAAGTTGGGAACAGTAAAGCAAGTTATGATATATTTCAGTCATAGGTGATGATGGAATAATTATGGTTGGTCATTAATTTAAAGAAATCGGTGTTAAAAAGAATGAACACAAAAGCGTTCAAATATTATCAAAAATCTGATAGTAACTTAATTTTAACAAAGATAACATGATATACAGTATAATTGATAATTATTATCTAACTATATATAATTTAATTTTTATTTTAATTCCACTAATATCGATACAAGAAATTAATAAATAAATACTCGCAGGTATTGTATTTGGAGGATATATTATATTAAATTTTATATAAATCAATATACGTATTTTGCAGAAACCTTTGATTTTGCTAAATATGTTTACTATATAATAAAAATATAATTAAAATATATATTAAAACATAATTAAAATATTTTTATTCTGTTAAGTTACTTATCATATTGCTATGTATATATTAAGATACTCTTTGCTAAAATCGTTCATTTTTGTGATAGCGGCAAAATATTCTAGATCTAGTGCATGTTATTAATAATATAAGTCGCCAAGAGGAAATTTTCATAGCAAATCGCAAATTTAGGCAAATTAGTTTCTTACTAGTACTATTAACGAGGCTTTAACGAGGCTTTTTGACGGAGTATGAAAAATTAGTAATTTTCTATACTCCGTCAAAAAACCTCGTTAATAGTGATAGTAAGAAACTAAATTTGCCTAACTTTGCGATTTTCTATGAAAATTGGTGACCTATATTATTAATAACATGCACTAGATCTAGAATATTTTGTCGCTATCGCGAAAATGAACGATTTTAGCAAAGTAATTATTTTAAACAGATCGCTATTATATTATATTTATTGTGTTACATAGCTATTCAATTATATATGTATTATTGCATTATTACAATACAAAGAAAAATACTATATGAGTGCTGCCAAGGGAAAATCTGTCATCGGACTTTAAATTATATTTTAGCCGTCTATGGAAAATCTATCATAATAATAGAATTTTCATAGATAGCTAACTGTACACAAATATAATTGAAGGTGGTTTTCCTTTGGCGGCACTCATATATATTACGTATTATGTATAGTATTATGGCATTATGGCACATAATATTTACTGCAATTAGGTAATTAATTCTACGTACCATATGGCAGAATGCCGTAATTCAGTAATTCTACCGCCAACAGATCGGTCAAACTTTTTTCAAGCAACTCCTAATAAGTATAGATATTATGCGCAGTGCAATATCTCGTGACCCACTGGTACCATCTCAGTAAGACGAATTCGAATCTAATCAAGGTATTGCCAATATACCACAATATACTAACAATATAATACTGTAAAAACAAAAGTTACCGTAAACTGCCATACACAAGAACCGGGTCTAATTCATTTTACCAATTTTAAAACCTATAATTAGACCCGTGGGTCTCTTGAATGGGTGTGAGTCTGATAATTGGGGTTTATTCTATTTTATTGGTTTTTTCCTATTTGTATACCCAGCTTTATCCCATGTTGTAGACCCGGGTATAGTACATGGGATCTGATGTCTGGGGTAGCTTATGGTAATTTTGTATCGTACACGATCATTAATAACTCGTGACCCTGTGATCAAAATTAAACAATTTTGACACCTCGATGAGACAAATGGAATGGATTAGATCACTAGTTATGCCAAATTTACTCTTAATTACTATACTTATAATATTAAAATGATCATATCTTGAAATCTAGCAATCAAAATTGGATGATTTTTATATCATTCAATTCGTCTCATTGAGACGAATCGATTGATGGTAAAATCATTCGAACCTGATCACTAGATCTTGAGATATTGTTGATGCATTATAAATACCCCTATTGCACATATTACACTTTAAAATTTTGTGTGCATATTGTTATAGAACGAATTAAATAATAGTTTATTATTTTATTATTTATTATTATCTTAGAATATTATTATTATCTTGTATTATTATTAACATGTTGCTTAGTCGCTTAGTCACTCAGTCGCTTAGTCGCTTAGTTGCTTAGTCGCTCAGTCGCTTAGTCGCTCAGTCGCTTAGTCGCTTAACTATATGGTCACTTAGTCGCTTAGTTGCTTAGTTGCTCAGTCGCTTAGTCGCTTAGCTCACAGATATATAAACCTTACTAATTTCCCCAAGTTAAAACAAGCAACAGACACCTCTCTTCCCTTTATTCTTGTAAACAATATTTAGGATTCTTTAGAAATAGATACCTAAGGATAGCCTTGTATTCTTTATATTTAAT
>CAJVPY010002674.1:0-15605 GCA_910591965.1 Dentiscutata erythropus | reverse complement strand
CTCAAGCACCAACCTTCCTAACTAGGCGCCCATTACGTACTCCTTGCCCTTGTTTTGGTTCCTAGCAACCCCAGTACTCCACATTTAGACCGCCTTCTTATCCGAATTCTTTACCGGTCCCTCCCTTACTTCCAGCCGGCAACCTGAAAAGGTTGGTCTGCCTAGGCTTTAGGTGCCTGAAGGATGCCCTCCCCTTGGTCCATACTTTCGAAGCGTATGTTCTTTTTCTCTGGTGCGACAACCCGGCGGTTCAGCTGGTGTGTCCTCCGCCATTAGGACCTAGTCACTCGATTCTCTGATCTCGGGCCCTGGTTCAAATTCAGCCCTCCTGTAGTACTGTTGTAGATCAATACTACCTCCAAACTCGGAACTTGCCAAAATGGGTTTTCAGTTATTCCGGTTCTTTGGATTTATTGCACCAAAGCTCCCATAACTAGATGGTATAATCGAGATTACAGATTTCTAGATCCAACCAATAATCGACAACTGTAAACCGTAACACAGGCTATTTTTCAAAATTCATCATCTGTGAGATTTGAACTCTAGACCTGCCACTTGGAGAGGGTGACGACTAGACCACTACACTAAGTCGCCACACCTCTTTTACAATATATTTTTTTAATCTTCTTGAATCCTATATTTCATATTTTTGTTAATTTCACAATTTGTTGACTAATCCTGTAGTGATATTTTGACTAGTTGATACAATGAGTGATCTAAAATCAAAATCATATCTATATTTGGGAACCATCTAAAGCCAAGTGTGCTTACATGACAAACAACCAATTAAAATATAAATTTTGATTAATTGAGATTAGCATGACAAGACAAAAACAAAAAAAAAAGTGAAAAATATTGAAAATACAAGAAACAAGTATCTAAATCAGTCTTGAAGCACTAGTAAAAAATGTCAAAAAGACAATTTTACCTATAAAAACTTCTTCAACTCCAACCTTTAACTAATCTAATTTTAATTAAATAATCAAAAACATATAAATGCATCTGGCTTTAGCTATCTCCTATATTTGGATAGTTTCTCCTATTAAATTAACTTCAAGTAATTTGCTTTATTATTGATTTCTTAAGGTGACTACAAAACTAATTTACTTAATTATAAAAAATCTTAATTTGCAAAATATTGTAAATAAGTTTTTTATAGCAGAAACCTATTGCATGCTGAAATAGTAAGTCAGTTGCTAATTGGCCCAGAACTTTGTGTAATTTATGATTGACTTAGTTGAAAGATGCAGTTTTATTTGGTAAGTGGGTAATATAATTATAGGTATAGTTTCTTTTTATCTTGTATTAAACTTTGTTAATATGCACTACACTTTCTATTAACACAATAATTATGGCTTGAGTTCTTCAACAATAACTCAAGACTGAAACTAACAAACCACAACAATCCATGGTATATTAGAAGAGTTGGTACTAGAATTGGCTTCAAAATCTCTTGTACTAAAATCTAAAAGTTTCAGGTTTTGGATTATAGCTTCTGAAATTTTATCTGAAATTTAAAACTTTATACAAAATTCAAAACCTTATCCAAAACTTTAAAACTTATCTGAAACTCTGAAACTGCAAAATATTAATTTTCATATAGTATTAGACTATGCAAAGAAATAAAATTGCTTTTTATTATTTGGCTAAGTACTTTTTTCGAAAAGTTATAACTGTTTTTATAAATTTTGAGACAACACCAAATTTTTAATTAAAGCACACAGTAGGATAAAAGAAAACAATAAAGCAGATATTTTTGCAAAAAAGGTGCTTTGCATTCCATACCTATCTCTCTGAAATAGCTATAGAACAAACAAGCAATATCTGAACTTAAGTGGAAAAGCCTAAGAGTAGATGATGCAACAAAAAGCTTTATCACACAACTAACTGCAATTAGTATCAATGCAGAGTGGAAAAGCCTAAAGAGTATAAACAAATAAATAAAAACTAAGCAAAACACAAATATAATCGATTAGAAGGAGGTTTGGAGCAATATAGGTCAATTTAAAGACAGCAACTGTAAAAGCTCTGAAATAAATAAGAAATGGGTATTCAAAATCAAGTGCCTAAACAATCTCCTTCAAACAATACAAACCCTACATCAAAGAAGAGCAGATATCTACCCAAATGACAAATGCAAGATATGCTAGAAAGTAGAAACCAAAACACAAAATCATTTAGCAGAATGCTCAGAACTACAATGACTATGGAGCATTATCGAAACGGAAGGAACTATCCTATTTAAAGAAAAAGCCAAGAAAAAAAAAACAGGTCTAAAGATTTCAGACACCAAAAAAATAGAAAATATAATCTTTGGGAGCGACTTATAAGAAAAATTAGCAGCAAGAAGAGAACTAATAAAAGGCCTAATCACGAAGCAAAGAATGGATAAAATACACTCAGTCTTATGGGATTCAACACTGGTTAGCAAGTTTAGCCAAGCAATCCTCGACCACATTAGAGACTGCTTCCACAAGCATATTTGGTGTTTCTACTGTGATCTAGTGGCTAAATAGGAAGAAAGACATGGTATCGCAAAGATGGAGAAGAGGACCAAAAAGAAAAGAAAGGAAAAAGAGATGACAAACAAGGTAGACAAAGAAAATAGCAATCTACAAAGCTTGGAACATGCTACAAAAAGAAATAAAGGAGCTAAAAGCAAGTCGAAGGAGAGTAAATATGAGGTATTGAAGGAAAGAAAAAAAATAGTTAAAGAGTGGATCATATGAGAGAATAAACCAGCATGGTCTTCACTGGCCAAAGTTCATCCAAATATTAAGTGTTACTAACACAGTATACAATGGTCAATTGATGATCAAAGGGATATTTTTAATCGATACGAAATTCTTAGTAAGTTAGAAATCCTGAGAGAGATAAACAGTTGTTATAGAAAGTCATATTGGGCTAATAGCTTGGTGAGTCTTTATTAGAGTAGAGTGATATACTATTTTGATGTAGTACTTTGTATAATAGTCATATAGTAGTTCAAAAAATAAATAAAGGCAGGACCACTTAATATAAAAAAAAATTTTTTTAATAGCCAAACTTAGAAACTTATTGAATTCAGTTATTAGAGATTTTTTATTGTTTTAGAACTTATAAGAATAGTTATAAAATTCTTTTATATAAAATTTTTATTTTTATATAAAAAAAAATTTATAAAAATTTATAAAATTAATTTAATTATAGCTATAGTCTACATATAGCTATACTATCAAAATATGTAGCTATTAATATTAGGGTTAAAGTTAAATTAAAATTAAATTAGTGTTAAGTTAGAGTTTAGTTAGGGTTAGGTTAGGGTTTAGTTAGAGTTAGGTTAGAGTTAGGATTTGGGGTTAGATTAAAATTGTAAGAGAAATATTTTTACTTAATTAGATTATCTTAGTAAATTTTGAGTTATTGAATATAGCTATAGAAAATAAAATGATTTTTTAAAAATTGTAATTGCTTAGATTTAATAATATTCTTAATTATGCATTCTGATTGGTTAACTAGGGTTTTGGGGTTTCAGATTTTTTTTTAAAAATCCGAAACTAGTTTCGGGTAGCTTTTGTTTCGAGTCCAACTCTAGTTGGCACAATAACCTCAACTGTCCACAATGCGTTAGGAGAGGTGGAAAACCACGGCAGTCCTCAGTCTATTGAGAATCAACAGGAAAACCATCTTCTAAGCAGTCACGTGAGCAAGTCAATTAACGATCGAAGTTCTTTCACTATAACATAGATTTCCTGAAGATCAATTTCCGATCTGATTCCGGAGCCAAATATTCACCAATCAGAATCAATTAAATTGAAAATCCTTTTGAAAATTTTAAACTTCTAGTAAAGATTTCTCAGTAACCATTTAATCAAATTTAGTAAAGCTTTTTTTATTTTGATTCTTTAGTGGTTATCAAGGAACCTTCAATAGATGTTTTGAAAAGGCTTGAAATATCTTGAAAAGAAAAATCAAATTGGCAAATTTTTCTTTTTGAAATTTTAAACGATGATTTCTCAACACCCATATATCCAAATTCAATGAGCAATTTTTATTTTGATTTTGTAAGTGCATAGGATTAAAATAAAAAAATTTTGATCGAATTTGAATAGACAGATGTTGAGAAATATTGATTATTAAAGCAAAAAAAAATTTGGCCGCAGCTTTTTTCTACAGATATCTAAAATTTGAACGAAGATAACTCGGCAGTTACCTAGTCAAATTCGATCAAACCTTTTTTTTTAATTATATGAGATTATAGAATCAAATAAAAAAATTTAATCGAATATGATCAGATAAGTGTCAAGTAATCTTCGTTCAAATTTTAGATATTCGTAAAAAAAAGCTACGGCCAAATTTTTTTCCTTGATATTTCTCAACACTTGTTTATTCAATTTCAGTAAATCTTTTTATTTTAATACTACATACTTGCAGAATCAAAATAAAAAATTCATTGTATTTAAATATATGGGTGTTGAGAAAACATAATTTAAAGTTTTGTAAAAAAGTTTGAGAAAAAGAAAGTTGCAATAAAATTATTTATTTAAACTTTAATTAATAATTGCTCAAAAACCATATATCCAATTTCAATGAATTTTTTTTAGTTTTGATTCTGCAAGTTTGCAAGATTAAAGTAAAAAAATTAACAGAAATTGAATAGACAGATGTTGAGAAATATCAATTAAAAGTTAAAAAAAATTTGGCCGCGGCTTTTTTTTACGGATATCTAAAATTTGAACGAAGATACTCAGCACTTACCTGATCATATTCGATTAAATTTTTTTATTTTAATTCTATAATCTCATAGAATTAAAATAAAAAAAGTTGATCGGATTTGATTAGATAAGTGCCGAGTTATCTTCGTTCAAAGTTTAGATATCCGTAATAAAAAAGCTGCAGCCAAACTTTTTTTTTGCTTTTAATCAACATTTCTCAACATCTATATATTCAAATTCGGTAAAACGTTCTTATTTTAATCCTTCATACTTGCAGAATCAAAATAAAAAAATTTTCATGAAATTTAGATAGATGGGTGTTGAGAAATCATCGGTTAAAATTTCAAAAAGAATAAATTTACCAATTTTAGATTTTTTTTTCAAGATATTTCAAGCTTTTTCTAAACTTCTAGCGAAGGTTTCTCGACAACCACTAAACCAAATTCAATGAACTTTTTTTATTTTGATTTTACAAGTATATAGAATCGAAATAAAGCATTTTACTAAATTTGATCGAATAGTTACTGAGAAATCGTCATGTTTTGGCTCCAGAATTAGATCGGAAAGGATCTACAGTGACCTTTAGCCTAGAATTTTCTTGACATAAGGAAACCAGTCTATGACAGGTATCAGCCTTTTGTCATACATTGTAATGCTATATTATTAGAAATGAACATCGCATACATACGTAGTACGTACTGTAATACTCTACTCTCCGGAAATTGTAAAATGAGTGTAAAGATTCTAGACCAACTTTCTCAGGATTTTACACAGCTTCTTGAAAATGCGTATGATTATAATGTAGTGATTAAAGTTGGTGCACAACAAAATACCAAACTTTTCAAAGCACATTCAGCAATCTTGTATCAACGTTCGTTGTACTTTCGTCAAAAATTAACAAATGTGACTAAAAAAAACAATGTTATTGAGCTTAAAATACCATATAATTCTGTCGAAATATTTGATATTATTATTAGGTAAATTCTTAGACCAAAGCTATATTGGCTTAGTTTTCTGCAAGATAATAATAATTTTATTGTTATTCGTAGATATATCTATAGTGGCGTAGTTCCTTTAGAAAATTTTGAAGCATCAACCATATTTGACCTATTAATTGCTCTAAATGAATTTAAGCTTACAGAATTAATCGAACACATACAGTCTTATCTTATTGACAATAACGCATCTTGGCTTCGTCTAAAGTTTTCTCGAATTTATCAAATATGTTTCGATAATGAAAACTTCAAAGCTTTACAACAATTTTGCAATGATATACTTGCAAAACATCCAAGTATGATTTTTAACTCGAACGATTTTAACACACTTCAAGAAAATGCTTTGATTGCTCTTTTAAAACGAGATGATTTGAAGATGGAAGAATCAGAAATTTGGGATAAAATTATTTTGTGGGGGAAAGCAAGAATTCCAGACCTACCACCTAACATCGAGAAATGGACTGCTACTTCTCTAATTTTACCTCCTCGTAAAAAAGTAATGATACAACTTCCTTCTCGAAAAGCATCTATTATTACATCATCTTCTTCCATAATCACATTAGAACATGTAGCAGAGATTTCATCATGGATCGATCGATGTTCAACAATTTATGATGCCATGGAAATTCCATATAAATTTAAACTTTTACTTAGAGGTAGTAGGGATGGGTTTACAGCTGAAGTATATCATTGGCTATGTGATAATATACCTGGTACTGTGGTAGTTGTAAAAGTTAATGGCACGGATGAAATACTTGGTGGTTATAATCCTCTTATCTGGAAAGTTTCTAATCATAAAAGAGGATTTGAATATGCAACAACAGCCGATAGCTTTATTTTCTCTTTAAAAAATGGAAGCGTATATCAATCTATTCTTAGTCGTGTAAAAAATAAATTAGCAGCAATTTGTTATGGTAAAATATCACAAGGTCTATTTTTTGGCGGAGACCTTGGAATGAGCAGCACTACTCTAAAAAAATGGAATTGCAGAAATAAATTTTATGAAAAACGAATTAATAACATAAATGATGTTGGGGTTTTTGTAGATGAATATGAAGTATTTCAAATTGGTAGAATTAATGCATTCGATTAATAAACCTATTTTTTTTTATTTTTTGTCAGTACAATATATAGTTATTACTGTATTAATTTATTGTATATAAAATATT
Source organism: Dentiscutata erythropus (assembly GCA_910591965.1). Lineage (NCBI taxonomy): Eukaryota > Fungi > Glomeromycota > Glomeromycetes > Diversisporales > Gigasporaceae > Dentiscutata > Dentiscutata erythropus. Next base: position 8,747 of record CAJVPY010002674.1, on the reverse strand, counting down.
TTATTACATATAAAAAATAATCTGCAAATTATTAAATAAGTTCGACTGCTGAAACATATTTGTCTAGTTACAAATATAACATTGATGGTATTTAGTTGATTTAACGAAAGAATTAAAAAAACTAATAAAATTAACAGCTAATTATACTGTACACAAACTAAATTCTAAATAGAAATTTATTTAAGGTTGCAATTTTAATTTATCAACACTCAAAAATATTCTGATTTGGAAGTGTTAAATAAACGTAGATATTGAAACGTGTGTAAAGTAACTTTGCCTTTGAGAAATCTAAAGCAGTTAGTAGATGATAATTTAATATATTATGTGATTTCACACTGCCCGTAAGCACTATCAATAGATTTTTCTACTTTGCTTTGTTAAAAAAAGAAGTATTAATTAATCAAAACACTATATCAAAATTGTATAATGTAAATTTAATGTAAAGAATAATAAAATAGAATAATTATTGTAGTATATGTAATAGCTAAGAAAATAATGGACATTTTTAAAAGACATTAAGTATGATATTCTTCAGTCGCCTTCTTCGATTAGTATTAGTACCAGGCATTGGAATAAATTTATCAATGATTTTTTAATTTTATAAATTATAAAGTCCAACAATTATGAAGATAGAAATAAGTCAATTAGCAATAATGATGTAGTATCTTATCATATGATTATTAAATTATAAACTGCATACAGTCGGACCTCTCTAAGTGCACCCTCTATAAGTGCTCTCTAAATGCACGCTCAAGTGCTGGCCCAAATATATACTTAACCTCTATAAATGCACCTTTTCTTATTATTTTCTATATGCACGTTATTAAAGTGTGGTCCAAGTAGAGATTGGAATCGTTTAACCGTTTAAAAATTGCTCCATAGTTCCGGGCAGAATTATGTTGGTCTTGGGCCAGAATTATTTTAATGCCGGCCAAATTAAACGATTAAGAAAAATTTTAGGCGATTCCTATCTATAGTCCCAAGGGCGTTCAATTAGAGAGGTCTGACTGTACAATGAAACCTCTTTAAGTGCATGCACTCGGGACCAGAATTTAACGACGTGCACTTAGAGAACAATAAGAAAAAGTGCATGTATACACTTGAGCCAGAATCTGTGTGTGCATTTAGAGAGGGTGTGCACTTATAGAGGGTGCACTTATAGAGGTTTCACAGTATTAAAATTTTTTTCTATGTAAATTAGTTAATCGTTTATGAAGTTATATGTTCTTAAATTGCCTAAAGTTAACCAATAAAATTTTGGCTCCAGATATCTACAGTAACAATACTTATCATCCATAAGTCACATTGTGCACGTTTACATTTTCTTGATAACGTGCACTTACAGTGTCAATTCATGAAAACTCTATAAATACATGAAATGCTCCTCAGTAATTATTTATCTTGTTACTTTCTGTTGTATTTCTCGATGGTTTGGTGCCATTTATAAGTGCACTTTCTGCTCCTGAACCTGTTAACAACTGTCCTGAGCCACCGCCACCTTGCAATTGTAGATTTTACTTTATTAAATTATTTTAAATGAACTACAATTTATTGTAGTCTATTTACAGATTTGGGGTGTGTGCCTTTACTATGACCGCTCAGACGTCACATGCAAATGTTGCGATGACAAGTTTCCTTAGTTAATAATATATGCATTCCTTATTCAAATTTCTTTCTTTTTTTATTCTGCTTTTATTCATGTCGATTGACAAATTGAATTTTTCATTTTTTTTATTTTTCTGTCGTGTTGAATTTTTCTCTGCCATTTGGCAAAACGATTTAAATTTATTATTTTCCTTGCTGTTTAACGCTGGCAATTTAAATTTCAAAGTACAGTGAAACCTCTATAAGTGCACAATCACTCTAAATGCACACACAGATTCTGGCTCAATATACATGACCTCCATAAATGAACTTTTTTTTATTGTTCTCTAAGTGCACATCGTTAAATTCTAGTCCCGAGTGTGTGTACTTAGAGAGGTTTCACTGTAGTCTGTAGATTTTATTAAATTATAAAAAAACTAGAATTTGTACATGTGATGACTTCATCACCAGAGTTTGATGTTTTCGTAAGTGATGAAATTCAAACATTTATCATCTGTACAAAGCCATTAGCTTAGATTTATTGTCTGGTTATAATTTTCTTGTACTGTACTATAATTTATCATATTAGATAATTATTCGGTAACTTTGTTCAATTATTATATTATCATCTTTGTAATAAAGGGGGCTAGGGTGTAAAATATACAAGTTTCACTATGTTATATAAAGTACTAGCTCTACAAAATTTAACCAGTATTGCCGCATCACTTGATTTGTCTGCATTATAACGAAAAATTTATCACAGAAGCTATATATTTACGTGTTCAAAATTATTTGTTACTGTTTTAGTTTACTCAACTTAATTTATCAACAATTAATTTACAGACAAAATTAGGATGCTTATATTCATTAGAAATATTTTAAGGAGTGGGGCAGGGCTAAACCTTATCTTAGTTTAATTCGATTGGCCAAATATATGTTACGCATATACGAATTACCTGAAATGAAAAGAGTAAGCCTTTATAGTTTTGTAGTAAATAAATATTAGATAACAAATATCACAGCCCTTATTTTATAAACTATTAATTTACTAACAAGTTTGGTTTACCAATAGTTTATTTTGTCAATAGCTAATTTCACAGACATTTAGATATTGTTATTAGTCTAACCCACTCCATACCGGCGTATTTTTTGTTATGACATCATCCCAGATATCATTAATAGGTACACTACCATAATTTTGCATATACGGTGTTTCTAAATTGTATTAGTGTATTTATGCTTGACTTATCAATTTAATGTATAATGGTATATCTATGGAAGGTAATATTGTTAGAAGACCATAATACGCTGTGAGGACCGAAGTCGGTCGGTCAATGCTTCGCAGCAATCGGGTCCTCGACCGACAGACTCGTGATGACAAAACGCGAAAGAGACGTGTTAGATTTGGACGAGTGGTTAATAAACGAATGTATGTAGTTGGTAGGGCATGTTTATGTGATTTAGATGCTTTATTATTTAGGTCAAACAGGAACTAACTAACTCTTCGAAGGGCCAGAAGGCCTTTATTTATAATTAACTCACTATCTATTTTTACATACAGAATACGCCGTTTCCCCAGAATTATACTTATTACTGTAATTATTGTAATTATTGTAATTCTCCTTATTCCCGGTTTTCGCCTAATTCTGAAAATTCACCGAATTTCCCTAATTCTCGTAATTCCGGGAATTCCTGGAATTCCGCCGGTAAACTCCAATTTGGAATGCCCGAGTCATGAGGCCACGTGCCTGCGGTCAGGTCACGTTTCCGGTCTCACAACGCTATTCATTGTTTAATATTAATATTAAATTAATGATGTCTAACGAAACCACGTGCCATTACTTGTAAAAAATTAAAATAGATTGTTGATTTTTATATATTGTACCATGCGACAATTAGCATCACATGGTTTCGTCGGGCATAACTAGTTTAAATATACTAAAAAAATTCGAATTTTTAGTATAAATTTTGTTTGGTTATATATTCAAGTTCTTCGTATTGTATGGTAAAAAGAACTGCGCATATTTAAGTACGAAAAGAATTTAGGAACGTAAATTCTCTATTTTGAGAAGCAATTTGTGCAGCACATCAGGCAAAGAACATGAAGGTCTATGTATTTTCATGGTTTACATGGTGAATGCAAAATCTTAATACAGTACATTGTTAAAATATGCATGTATATTTGAGTATATGTATTTGTATAATATTATTCCTCTAGAAACCCTCTTATATAATTACAATTCTATATAACTACCTTAAATTTTAAAAAATTTATTAAAAAATACTTAAATATAAACACATAATAATAAATGCATAAAACAAATTGAGTGATTATGGAGAGAACGATTGTATATATTCTATTAGAATTAATTAGAAGTTTGTATCGAGCAATACAGCTAGATTAAGTGACGAAGTCACTTGTATAATGTTCTAATTATGATATATGATACGTATATAATATCTAATGTTACTGCGCTTTTCAAATTACTGTGATCAGATTTGCATTTATTCTAGATTTCTGATTCCCGGTGTGATGTATGAAAAAGAAATATGGTATAGGTGAGCAGATCAGTATAGTACAGGCCAATTTTTAAAAATATACTATACGAATCTGCAAAATTATAGAAACTAACGCTCATATATATAATAGCTGGACCGGCCTATACTATATTAATCTGCTCACCTATACTATACTGATCTGCAAAATACTTTATGAAAGTCACTGATCACAGTAATTTGAAAAGCGCAGTAAACCTTTCCCCACTTGACGATTTAAAAATATGAAATTATTAAATAAATATACATCAGGAATTTTAAAATCAATAATCAACTCGTTATCTAATTTAAAAGAATAAACATCGTATTTTTAATAAAATTACAAGTTATATGCAAATTGTGGGCTTTATAAAATTTGGAAATGCTTACCAGATTGGTAAGCCACAGTGACTCGATGGTAATAAAGTAATTAAGAAAGATAATATTAGTTGTTAATAGAGATGGGTTTCATGCGTGCGCATTTTATCCCATCTAAATTTTATATAGGAAAATTAAAGTATACTTAATTTAGGCCAAGGTGTATAATGCCAGGCAAAATTAAGAAATAGGAATGCAGAAGTTTTGAAAAATTACGAAAAGAAAATGAATGAACATAAAGATGAGAAGGGTCGGGAAAAAATTTTGGCAAATATCCGATATTTTCCTGAGGGAAAATATAAAATCAAAAAAAATTATATCATGCGATATCATGCGCGCGCATTTTATATAACGTGCGCATTAATGCGCATGTTATTATAAAATGCGCATTTTTTCCATCTCTAGTCACAGCCCTAATGATGTATTCTTGATACGCGTTTATAAACTAAGATGGGAAAGTTCGCATAGGCCTGATTAAAAAATTTTATCTGGATCTTTATGGTATTTTAATGTGACAGTAAATATTTATAATAATAATGCAGTATTATGAAAGCAATACCTCTAGGTAAACAAAACTGATGTATAAAGATTATGATGGTTGTAAATTTGATGAAAATAGGCACACCGATTTCATAACATTAAATGCCTTTTAGGACAGACATTCAAAAATCAGTCAATTTCGTACAAAAAAAGAATAAGAAAATAAGGTTGAAATAGAATAAGTTACTTTCAATAACTTGGAATAATTAATGACAATGAAAATTCATCGTTTAAAACCAAATTCTTAGCACATGCAAAATGCATAACTCCTGAATCAGTTACATTTATAAGTCAGTCAAGTTCATTTTAACCAACGGCAATTTTATAAAAAAAAAAAAAAATCCTAAACCCAACAAAAGCTTATGTAATATATCGATCAATTATTACTTCGATTTGTGAATTAATAAAATTAAAGATTTGAACTTTATAAATATAAAACTGATTATTTAAATATAATTATAAATAAATAAAATAACAAGGTAGTCACTTTTACCTTTTGTCATTCATTTTTATCCAATTGGCCAATGCTAATGGTTTCATTAATATAAGTTCAAACATATTTTTAAATCGGCATATAACTTTCATTACGTGTTCTGGATAAATTCAAAAACTCCCGATATCGAAAACCAGAAGATTTCACTGGTAAAATGGAGGTGTTAATTGTACAACATCAAGATTATTGAGACTTCGTTAATGCTGTTATAAATAGAAAAATAATATTAAATTCATATTGTAAAAACTTTTCATTAAAAATTTATTTAATATATTTACGTTGCAAGTCTGTGAAGACAGTCTTCCCTTCAATTCCAGGACAGTTTTACAAATTTTAATCTGCCAAAGTAGATTCCGAAGAATTTCAGGTATCGATATTTATTTCCAACAAGGAATCACACACTTTGTAATTGCCTAATTTCAATTAATTTTGTAATAATCAATCTTTGAATAATGAAATTGGATTAGAGTTCTCTAAAATTTTGCTTATTATAAATTATACCTAAAACTAATCTCTAACCAGTGTTCTCAAGAGAACATACATTTAAATTTGAGAACATTTGATATTGAGTAAATGTGCTCTATAAAAAAATTTTAGAACATAATACTCGAAGTCTATATAAGTATAATACAAGTATAATAAAAGCATAATGCCAGATGGAAATAAAATTAGATTTGAGAGAAATTCCGAAATTATCTGAACAGAAAATGAATGAACATAGACGACGAGAAGGGTTGGGACAAAAATTAGAATAAATGCCCGATATTTTCCGAAATAAGAAACTCAAAAAATAGGGATATGAATAAATTTTACTGATGAGATGTTGAGTGCATAAATAAATTTCTGAGAACACTAAATTAAATAAATATGTTCTTATGAGAATGTAAATTTCAAACCAGATTTCCAACACTGACCCTAACCCTAAATCTAAAAAATGCATCTAAAAAAATTTTATTTTTCGGTGGCTTGTCTATTTTTTACATTGTACACAGTGTTGGGCTGGACATTGGACCACATTTGTCCGTCCAGTTGGATCAAAATGTATTGGACAATAATTTATAAATCAACATATAATTATTATTGGACTTATTGAAATGGACATACTGTATGTACAAGTCCAGTCAATAGCATAAAAATAGTTGAACATATGTCCAGTGCCAACGCAGATTGTACAATATTTCATTTTAATCCGTAAATCCAATACAATGATTTAAATGCTGCGAATTATTAAAAGAAGTAGAACATCCCACTTTCAAATTTTTTTTAAAAAAGTTGAAATTAGATTCGAGTTTTGCTAACACGAAATCTTAAATTTCGCTTAATATTATAGAAGAAGGTTCTTTATCATTTGAAAACTCTAGTCTTTTAGGATTGATTGGTATGGTTGGTAACTGTTAAAGGTGTATTTAGAGCCAATTTTCCAAAAAATAGTCATTTTAATTTACTTTTGGTCAACAACTAGGAAAGCGGGTTCTGAAGCGCCACTTCGTATTAATTTTCAAATTATACTAATTTACAAAACATATAACAATTATACTGTTTATTGTGCTTATCTGTTTGCATGATGAAAACAGAAAATGGTAGTTAAGCAAAAAGGATAGGTAAAATAATAGTGGCAGAAAATTCGTATCAGGTGACATTTTATTGTTCTGAATCTCATAATGCAGCCAAAAATATCTCTTTTACTTATTAGATTTCAATAGTTTAATTAATTGGTTCTTATTAATTAAATTTTCAAAGTAGCTTGCAACCAACTACAAGAAAATGCTTCTTTTTTTTCGTTGCCTGCACCTATATTCAACATACTGAAGTTTCTGCGGCTAACTTTCTAGTTATTATTACATGGCAAAGTTTTCTCTTATTTCTCCAGTATTTCTCTGATTAATTTATCTTGCCATTAATTGCGCTTGCATTCAATATGCATAATTTGCTTTTTTTCTGTTTTCATAATTCTCTTTTTTTTCCCGCTTATCAGTTTCAATAATCCTTTTATTTTAACTTTTGACCACAATTGTACGCAAGGCATCTTAATTGAAATTAGTATCTTTAAATATTCATTTTAATGAATCGAAAGAATCGTAAGTATTAATAAAAAAGTTAAATTTAGATACGACATAGTTAAATAATCTAACAATTTATTTTTTTCTTTATTTTATATATATTCCCTGGAACAATCACGGAACCCAAATTTTTTCACCTATTGTCTGGACTTAAGTTCCTCCGCTCTGCTCCGGAATTAAATATATCATTGCTTTCCAATTTTTAACTTAAATACAATGTTAAGAGATGTTCTTATAAAAATTTGCTTTGTTAATTTAATTAGCATATTGGTAATTCTTGATCAATTTTAGAATCAAAGTTTACATTTTATTGAAGTAAATATAAAATAGAATATTTCAAAGGATATTTGAGACAGTAATTCAAAAAAAGAAGATAAAATCAATATCGATAATTTATATTCTCAAAAAATATTAATATTCTTAATGAAAAAAAAAACTCAATTTATTAATAACTTACGAGAGCACAATTATAAATTTTATGTACTTAGTTCCCAAAAGAGAACGTGACTTTTAAATGCAGCATTCTCTAATTTTTTAAAATTTTTAAGATATTTAGAACATTGGATCTTATCACTGCTTCCAAGAAACAAACACCAAAACGATAAAAAATATAATCTAAAATTTATAGATTATTTATCATTGTAATATAATGATTAAAATATCGTGAAAATTTTTGAAAACCAAGAAGAAATTCTATAGATTTACCCTCCTAAGTGCATGTTACATAAACAGATACTGTATTTTGTACTATTTTAATTTAAATCTAATTTTGAGAATTTACTCGAAATTTCGATTAAAACTCATCGGTTTACTAATATATTCCGAAACCTTTTGTGTATTATATAGCTTGCTAGTATAAACATCTTGAGAATGTATTTGTTTAACCGACTTTGGTTTAGTCTTATTGGCTTCTAAAAATTGATTTTTGATTTCATTATCATCTTCCTGATCCATTTCAACTAACCAACGAGTGATTATTTCAATAATTTCGATTGCAGTAGGTCGTTTATCAAAATCATTATCCATACATCTCATAGCTAATTTAATATAACAATCTGGTCCTAAACATTTAGGTCTTGTTCCTTCGATAATTCTTGACACAAGATCACCATTAAACGGAATTCCATCAAATGCTCTTTGTCCGGTCGAAATCTCTG
>CAJVPY010002673.1:0-15606 GCA_910591965.1 Dentiscutata erythropus | reverse complement strand
AGACAAACCACTGTATAGGCCACAACTCTCCAACAAGTAGTTCTGGTTTTTCTTTAGCAGAAAATTTTGGTCCAGGTAATTGTCGGGAAGAGTTTTTAGACATTTTTTCATTATATTATATTAAATAATTAAAAACTTAATTATATATTGATATCTTTATTTGAAAAATTTAGGTTTATTTAATTGTTGCTTATCTTAAAAAAAATAAATAGAATAAACTTTATTTATTGTAATCATATACTATATTCTCAGCATATATCAATAAATAATATAGGCTAAAGTAATAATAGGATAAAAACAAAAACTTAACTAATTCAACACATTGTCATTAAATGTTTTGAGATTAATCAAAAAAGTTAAGAGATACTTAGATAAGCTATATTAATAGAACAAGAAAATTGATTTTCAATAATAATTTCTGCATGGTTTTTTATCAGACACAAAAAATTAAGAAACCCGCGGATTTGTGATCCTATCCCGCGCTGGATTTTTGAAGAAACCGCGATTTGCCCATCTCTACATAGAGCTGTCTCGGGTCAGTACATTGTGAAAGGGTAAAATGTGGTTTGAAATAATTTTTTGGCGTAGTAGATCGAGGTGGGTCGAAAAAGATCTGCCAGATCTAACATATGTCAGATATGTCAGATCCGTCAGATATGTCAGATCTGTTAGATATGTTGGATATGTTATATCTGTAAGATACGTTAGATCTGTTAGATATGTTAATATAATAGATAGAATTGGCGAATTAGATTGTAGTCAAAGAATGTATATAAGGCGTAAGAGTTCACCTTGAATAAAGTCAGTTAACGTTTTGCTCATAAAACTCAAAAGTTCGTTCTCCTAATTCCCCGATAAATAATCTTATAACCCCGTGATCCCGAATAAGAGCTTCGTGACGTAGTCTAGAGCTCTATTTGGCCCTAATAACTCGGACCAAGTCTTTCCACGCCTCTTTCGTGCCTTCTACCATTAGGGTTTAAATAGAGTTTGGTTGTTTACTGAGTTGATTTGGATTAGTTTAGTATTGGTTGATATCCGTAAGATTCCGGATCGACTTTGCCCCTCACAACGTACGGCAGGGACAGGGACCGAAAAAATTGCTTTCCATAATCGCAAAAAATGTAATCACAATTTGCTCTATAATATTATTATACGTAATTTAGAACTACTTTAGCGAAAAATGTAAGAACATAGCTTGTCAACATTTCTAATAGAATATCGGCATTTAAAAATGCCAATTAAATCTTTAATATATACCTGCTAGTGCTCGCTAATTCGTTACAAAAATTTAGACCTAAATCTCAAGACAACCAAATGTGCTTGAAATGTTTTAGTATTTGAGATTTGTCAATTGTAAACCGATGAATTCATATCTATACTACAATTTAATTGGTTAATTATCACGTGCATCGTTGAAAGGTAAAAATTGTGATATCCAATAAAAATTGATTAATTGTGATCTAATCTTTTCGAAATTTTTTTCGGGTCCTAGCCGCCGGGACATGTAAAAATTTCGAAAGCATATTTTCATTAGATGGGTTAGCCATGGCGAAAAAATGTCGCGGTCCCGTGATCGCTGACCAGTCATGTGATAGTCAAAATGATTATTGCATCGCACATTATTTGACTATTTTGACTGGTCAGCGATCACGGGACCGCGACGTTTTTTCGCCATAACTAACCCACCTCAATATTTAAACATGTAGTTTTATAATCTTTATCATGTGATCGGAGAGTGATTGGCATTTAGGGAAAGTCTAGCATAGCAGACTTTAATTCTGATAGGACAATAGCTAAATGATTGTACTTTGTCTTGTAAATATAATATTATCGCGAAAATAGTGTTTGAAGATGGTTTGCTTTACTATGACAAATAGGTCTATTATATGTATATCATTCAAATTTCATAAGGGAATCCCAGTTTTTCTATAATATGTAATTAAATTTAATAGTTTTAAGAATTAAGATTAAGTCTGGTGAGTTATAAAATAAGGATAAATTCAAAGCCTGACGCCTGGTTTTTTTTGGTAGCCAAAGTATGCAAATGAATGTCACTAAACTTAAAAGCATGTCACATGATTGCGTACTTATTAATTCAGTAATACTAATACTCAACTTCTGAAACCGATCAAACTGGGTTTGTGGCTCTAAATAATCTTGAACAAAAAAGTTCCAAATTCAGAAAACAAGACCTTTATGAATTTACAAAGGTTATAGGCGTAATAACGATTTGTTCAGATCAGGACATGAGCAAGTTCTATTCACCATTAAGTTGGAATGCCTACTTTACGTAAGAAACAATGCTTCTTTTGTTTTCCGAATTTGGAATTTTTCAACTGATAGGATTTAACGTTACGTTTGTAGTAAAAGTTTCATTGTATGTGCCCATGTATCATTGTAAGCATAAAATTTTTTAGCATTGATCGATATTCTATAAACATTTTTTTATATATAATTATACAGAAATATTGCAACATTATCATGTGCCTAGAACTCTATTCGAAAAAATATGTTCGAATTCAATTAAGAAACTTTTTTCGAATAAAAAAATTTAATACTTGGAATTTTAGAATACAATGTTACACAAAGATTTTTCGTCTGGATAACGATAAGATTTTGGAATGGATCTTTATAATCTTTTTTTTTCCTTTTTTTTTTTTTTAAAGAATCGCCAAACTGCAATTTTTTCATTTTAATTATATCCCTTGCATTTTAATGCTCGTATAGTCAGTTTATGAGTTTATGAGCCGATTTTATAGTTTCTTGATTTAAAGTAGATTATATTTTTTTCGAATTGTTTGGTGAAGATACAAGATATTAACACGAACCTTTTGTTGATATTCCTTCGTCATTATTGGTTAGAATGATTTAAATAAAAAATAACACGTAAACGTACGTGCAGAAAAGCAATAAGAAGGAAAATCGGACGTTACCTGCCGTGGAAATTATACGTGTATGTATCATAATTAAAAACATTTTATCCTTAATCTTGTCTTGAAGATGTAACTTTGTTTTGACCTTAATACACTGAATTCAATCGAACCATTTATTGAAAGAAAAAAAAAAAAATTCTCTAACTTTATTGTAAAAAAGAGAATTGAAACTAAAAAGTACAAAAAGGTACAAAAAAGTACAAAAAAAAAGTAAAACATAATGTTCAGATAAGTTTTAGCATTTTTTTTAATCATTCGAGTTTATTGTCACACTCGTTTGGTTGAACGACTTCTTCCTTTGGATCTTCGAATTCAGAAATCATGTCAGGAATTTTTGTTCTTTTTTTAGATGGAATCAAAACGCATTTATTAACTCTTTTAGTATGGTACTAAATATTAAAAAAAAAAATAATCAGACACGTCAGACACGATGAATAAATAAATGAATAAATGAAATAAAATAATTAAATAATTAAATAATTAAATAATTAAATAAATTACTTACGATCTTACGCCTCATGACCCAGAATTGCTTAACCATATCTATTCTGTGACTGACGGATTCAATCTTCAAAGCTTTCAAATCTTTATGATCCATATCAATAATTTCTTTCCAATTTTTTCCTGCGAATAGGGGCGCATATTGTTCCATATTAATAGACTTAAGGTATTCAGGGAAATCTTATAAATTTAAAATAAAATTGTTAATAATTTATATTTTTTTATATTAAAAAAATGTACGCGACCTAACACGTGTAATGCATTACCATTCATTAATTCCAAATCTATATTTATTCTATCAACACCTCCTTTATAAGGTAATGTTTTTCCTTTTTTCGCGGCCTAAAAAATATTTAATATCAATTTATTGATTCTGATTAATATATTTTTTTGTTTTCATAGAAATAAAATAACTTACAAGATCACAGTTAATAATCCAAAAGTTTGATTGTAATTGCCATGCAGACTCATGATGATCAACTCCTAATTCTCTTAAATCTTTATATTTCATTTTTACAATATCTTGCCATCGCTTTCCTTCAAATAAAGCAGAATATTTATCCATTTCGCAACCGCGTAACCAACCAGGAAAGTCTATAAAGTAATGTATAAATATATATATAATAATAATAATTAAAAGATGTATTATAAAAAATTTTGAAATAATAATCTAGAAAATTTTCATCATACCTTCCAATAATTCATAATTAACCTCATCATAAAGATTTTTTTTATACCATTTAATTCGTCTATTTATACGTTTTTCAACTTGTTCCAATTTTGAACATCTCTTACGTTTTTTCTTGGTAGGAGCAGGTTTTGGATTTGTTTCAACACTAGAACCTTCATCACTATCATTTGCAGTATTGTTAGAACGTGTAAGAATTTTTTCCCATATAGTTGGTTCAAGGATTCTATGATAAGGTTGAACTTTTTCAATAATATCAATTCTAGAAATTCTAAGATATTGAATATGAGGTAGACAATTTTGAAGAGTAATTTTTAAACATAGAAAATCTTCATCGGTCCAATGTTCAACAGTTTTTTGAGATAATGAAGGATTTTGAGCGATTCCCCATCTAATAATAAGAATCCAAATATCTCCTTCTTCCATAACCAAATTATTATTTTTTAAAATTGATACCAAATCATTTTCAGAAAGAGCTGTAAACTCTTCTGAATCTAATGTTTTTGATGAAGCCAAATCGTTTCCTAATGAAGATTCTTTAACGTAATATAATAAAAAAAATTGAATAAGATATTGTCAAAAGACCGAACAACAACAAAGCTTATCTGATATTAATTTTAATTTACCTTGATCAACAATTTTAGGAGATTTTGGAGAGGATTCATGTATATCAGCATTTTCTGGTGATGAATTGTTTTCTATGGAAGGTTCTGGCTCTGAACACATGAATTTTTCAAGATTAATAAAAGATATTAAAAACTAGTGAGATCAGTGTTGCCCATTGGAAGACTGGAAGGTCACTAGACTTCCAAATCCTTCCAGCCAACCAATGCTTCTAGTGAGCAAGTCTGACTGGAAGATTTTTTCATTGGAAGATTTCTATATTTATAAACCAATCATATCAGATTTTTTTTTATATATTATTCTTTTAACAAAAAACTAAAGATATTTCTGGATCCTGTAATCCAATTTTGACGATTTTGGTATCATTAGATTCATCTCATTGATTCTCGAATGTTATTAAAATCATCCAAATTGGATCACATAATCACAAGATATCACGTTTCAGAACTACTACGTATTAAAATTAAAAAAAAATCTTAACAAATTTAAAAAAACAAGTTTTTTGTGAATATTTCAGATCCTATAGTTGAATTTTAGCGATTTTGATATCGTTAGATTCGCTCAGTGAGATCAATCTAATATCTAAAATTCAATCATGGAATCTCAAAATATTCGCAAAAAACCTGCTTTTTAAATCTGTGTAAAATCTTTTTTGTTAATTTTGATAGTAGTTCCGAAACGTGATATTTCGTGATCCAATTTGGATGATTTTGATACTATTCGAATCGTCTCACTGAGACGAATCTATTAATGTCAAAATTATCAAGGTTGGATCACACGATCACAATATATCTTCAATTTTGTAAATTTATTTAGCCATTGGAAGCTACTAGACTTTCTATTCAGTGAAAAAAATTCAATAGAAGCTTCCAATGAGTAATAATAACTGGAACTTGCTGCGCCATCTGGAAGCATTCTATTTCCTTCTAGCAGCCATCTAGTTCCAGTAATTGTCATAAAACCTTCCAATGAACATCACTGAGTGAGATTATTAAAATGTAAACCGTTGTCATTACCTTGATTTGTGGTTTCAGAAGGTTCAACAGGAGGACATTTATTTAGATCGGTAGTTTCTGACGGTATGTTGCTTTCAATTGAAGGTTCTGGACATGGTGTCACTAACGTAATAATTTAAAGACAAGGTTAATTATGATATAATAGTTTAAAAATAAGATTAAAATTAGTAATATTATTTTGATATAAAAAATTTTACCTTGATTGATAATTTCAGAAGATTCCACAGGAGAGTATTCATGTGGTTCAGTAGTTTCCAACGATATGGTACTTTCAACAGAAGGTTCTGGACATGACGTGACTGATATAATAATTTAAAATGTTAGATTTAATTATACGAAGGACGATCAAAATTAGTGAGATGATTTAGTAAACCATTTTTTTTACCTTGATTAATGATTTCAACAGTTTCTATTGGTGTGTTGTTTTCAATTAAAGGTTCTGGACATGATGTAATTGATATAATAATTTAAAAAATATGGATAAATTTATTAAATTAAAAGTTTAAGAATAATTGAATATTTTACCTGGAATAATAACTTCCGAAGATTGTTCAGAAGAAAGTTCGTGTAAATCAGTAGTTTCTAATGGCAGGCTACTCTCAACAGAGGGTTCTGGACATGGTGTGACTGATATAATAATTTAAAGCAAGGATAAAATTGTTAAATCAAAAATTTAAAAATATAAATATCATGATTGATTGAATATTTACCTGGAATAATAATTTCAGAAGATTGTTCAGAAGAAGGTTCATGTAGATCAGTAGTTTCAAATGACAAGTTGCTTTCGTCGGAAGGTTCTGATGATTATGATTCAATTAATATAATGATTTAAAACTTGAATTTGAAAGCATAATGTAGTGGTTAAATGCTTTACCTGGAGTAATAATTTTAGAAGATTCCTCGGGAAGAGGAGATTTACGTAAACAAATAGCTTTTAACGACATTTCGCTTTCAACAGAAGGTTCTGAACAAGTTTCAACTGATATAATAATTTAAGATTAGAGCTAAATTAAATTTAACGCAAAAATTTTTTAAATATTTTACCTGGAATGATAATTTCAGAAGGTTCCTCTTTAGAAGATTCATGCCAATCAATAGTTTCTACTGATAAATTACTTTCGTCGAAAGGTTCTAAACATGGACGGCATTGATTAGATAATATAATAAATTAAATAAAAGATAAATTTGAACAAATTTACCTGGAATAATAGTTTCGGAAAATTCTTCAGAAGATTCGCGTAAATCGATAGTTTTCAACGATAAATCGCTTTCTACGGAAGGTTCTAAATATAATAATAACGTGATATCAGGATATCATAAATAACATGATTTCAAAAAAATGTAAATTTAATAACCAAGTTTATGGAGGATAGTTAATTAATTTGAATACTTTACCCAAATCAATAACCTCTGATTTTGAAGAAAGTTCATGTAAATGATCACTGTTTGACAATAAATTATCTTCGACTGAAGATTCAGAAAAAAGTTCATATAAATTGACATTGTTCGAAGATTCTGAGGGAGTTTCATGTAAATTGACATTGTTCGAAGTTTCTGAGGGAGTTTCATGTAAATTGACATTGTTAGAAGGTTCTAAAGGAATTTCATTTAAATTAACATTTTTCGATGATTTAACATTGTTCGATGAAGAATTGTTTTTGTTTGAAGGTTCTGAACGTCGTGTAGAATCTTAAAAGTCATAAAAAGCAGAAGTAATGCAATTAATGATTAATGTAAATTCAAAAGTGAAAAAAAGACAAAAAATATTTATTAGTTATTACCTGTGTTGGCAGTCTTAGATAATTTGCTTTTACCGGGAGATGCTAAGAATGATATGTATTATATGCGCGTAAGTTTATGAGTGAGTAAGTATGAATCTAACAAGTCAGAATCTAACAATCTAACAAGTTAACAAGTTAATATACAACAAGTTAATATAAATATATAAATACCTTTTTTAGCATTTTTTGATTGTAATTTATTTTTTTGAGCTTGTTTGTTGGTCGTTTTATAACTGTCATTAGCAGCTTCTTTATTCCAAAATTTAGCTTTTTTAATATCTTTTTTTATTCCTTTTCCTTTTTCATAACATGAGGCAAGACTTCTTTTACCATCAGTAGAACCACCTCTTGCAGCTTGTTCGAATAATAGAAAGGCTTTTTTGAGATCTTTCTCAGTACCTATTCCATATTCATAACAATAACCCAAACGATACATTCCCATAATATTTCCTAAATTTGCAGCTTTTCTAAAATGTTGAAACGCATTATGATAGTCCATTGGAGCACCTTCACCTAAAATGTAACACATTCCTAAACTTGTTAGAGCACCAATACTTCCATTATCGGCAGCTTTTTGATACCATTCAAAAGCCATTCTACAATCTCTAATTGTACCTCTACCCAAATAATAACAATCACCAACTAAATCTTGAGCAATAAAATAATCTTTTTTAGCTTCAGAAAGATACAAACTATAAGCTTTACGAAAACTAGGTTTAGTTCCTATTCCTTTAGAATAAAAGTAACCTAAAAGAGCAGTGTATTCAGGTCTATGAGTATTATTTAAAAGGCATTCAAAAATTTGTTCTACATTTTGATTTTCTGATTTTAAATAATCGGTAAAAAGTTTACAAGTATTTGTATCAGGTTTACCACGTTGCCTTGCCTCAATAAAAATTTCACATAATTCATCAACAAAACCTCGAAGAATATCATTTAAGTCATGACTTAAATTATTTTGAATGAAATGAGGACTTGATGGAATATTCGCAGAAACGATAGAAGCCTTTCGACTTGTAGGTTTCGGAATATTAATAGAAAGTGATTCCGAATTTTGCATATTTATCGATTTTTTTTTTTTCTTTCTTTTTAATATGAAAAGTGAAAAAAATTTTTTTTTTTAACAAAGTTTATCTTATAAAAGAATTTTTTTTTTAAAAAAAAAAAAGCATTACAAAAACTATATCTGATATAACTTAGTTTTAAATTAATGAACTAAGGAAATTCATATATTCATTTTGCGTACAAGGGAGTGTATCTTAATAAGCTTTGAATTTTTTTTTTTTAGAAAAAAGGTCGTGACTTTTTATTTTCAAACCTTGTGTGAACAGTATCAATATTAATACGGTTAATGCAGCCATATTTACTTAAGTACATTACACAAAAAGTATTATTCTTGTAACTTTTAATAAAAAAATAAAGTAATATATATCAAGACCAGAACTTTTGCATTCTGCATACGCCCATTGTCATCTTTGTTTATTTCTCTCTAATTCTCCGAGATCATCCATGAAACGGCGTACGTGCGTACACATCACCAATTTAATTTTATATAGCGTTAGATAATAGCTCCATAACGTTAAATCTAATTATGCAAACTTGCAGGATTCAATTAAACTATTATTGATAAAATTGATAAAAAAATTTCTGCAATTTTTAAAAAATTAAACTATTATCTAAGAAAGTCATGCGATTAAAAAGAAACTTTGAGACAATGAATGTCTAAAAAATGTCGTCAGAAATTGAAAAAATTTAAAGAATTATATTTCGAGTAGGTGAGTACGTAAGTACGTGTAATGCATATAAGTTTTTTCTTTATATTTTCTTTGTTAAAAAGTATATTTATATTTAAATTAAGTGCTCATTAAATTTTAATTAATGCTTTGTCTATTAAATTACTATTTATTTATTCTTTATTATATACAGTTTAAATTACCGCGAAAAGAGATCAATCGTGTGAGTGATTATAATATTATAATAGTAATATTTCACACTAATATTTTGACATCTTTAAAAACAATGATCATAACAAAAGCGCACAAAGTAATACGTGCGTAGGTAGTGTAGGTAGTGTAGGTAGTGTGGGCGTAATCACTGTATGCCTGTATTTTTAACTCCGTTGTACTTTATATTAAAAACCGGTTTGTTGTAACCTTTTTATACTATCGTGACTAAGACTATGACAATACATCTGCAACACAATTATACGTACGTACGTTTGGGCTTAAAAACGATTTCTTACTAGCATTCAAGATCACAAGCTTGTTAATCTATTAGGAAAAAACTTAAGAAGACGCCGTTTTATTAAAACGTAAAATAACTTTATTCAAGATTTTTTTTTTTCCTCTCTGTAGAAAAAAAGTGCGTACTATTGTCGTATGATGTGGCTATTATCAGTTACTAAATTTTACGAATTTACTAGGAATTCACATTCTCTAATTAGTTGTATCAAACAAAGTACAAAAGGAATAAAAAAAATTCGTTGATTTTGTGGAAAACTTTAATTTTTTATTTCCGCCGATACAAGGATAATACAAGGATAATACATGGATAATAAATTATACCTACTATTATAGAAAACTATTATAGAAAACTATTCTTGTAAAGTTTATTATACCATTATTGATCTCCTCTTTGTACCTACATATAATTATTTTTGTGTAATTGCTATTTTGTCATTATTTTCCAGGAATTTAAAATATCTTTAAAGTTGTTATTATTTATTAATTACATAATATATTACACTCTTTTGAAAGGTATCACGATAATAAACATGAAAATCAGTCTGTCGTGAAAATCGGTCGTCTTTTTCAGTTTTTTGATGGTAACAACAAATCCAATATCTTGGGCTTTGTAGAATTATTCCTATAATCTAAGTTTATGGATCATGAATCTTTTTTTTTTCTAATTTTAATAAGCGCAGTAGTTTGTCGAGCCTTACTAATTTGGTTAATTATTAAAAATTTGGCTAAAGTTGAAAAGGTCATCTGACAAAGTGGCAAATACTTTTCTATATTTAGACTATGATCTTGGCACGGTCAAGTCATAAAAGTTAGCCCATTTTGGTGTGAGTACATAAGTACATATTGGACGACATAATGATAAACAGGTCCTTTTGGATTTTGAATACTTTTTTTTTTTTTTTGTGTTTGTTGTTATCGTTATTAAATGTTACGGGTTCCTGACAATAGGGGGTTTTACAAATAAACGCTTTGTAGACAAAATGTGCAACTGTGATTAGTTCATTCTCAAATTACATAAATAAATTACTAATTTTATTTTGCAGTGTTTTGCAGTATTTTTACGGCAAGCTGCGTCACCCAATAACAACGCCAGATGATCAAAATTAAGAGTAAAATCACACAACCATACTTTTTTATTTTGGAAAAAAACACCCAATTTAGCCAATAACGATACATATTATACATATTATTGATCCCGATTCACAGAACGTTGATAATAATGGTCAAGTATGCCGTAAAAAAACCCCTGCAATGCGTTCCAGGACTGGTGCTTGGATCCTATTACTATGTAAGGATTAATCAATAATACGTACCCTGGAGTTAATCGATATTTTTGGTTCATATTGTTATAATTACAGTAACCTGGATATCTAAACCTATAAGTTTCGGCTCCAAATGTTTATATATATATATATGTGTGTATGTATGTATATTTGGTACGTACTGTACGTATATATAATTTTTTATTAAGTTTTTCTTTTTAAATCAAATCCGAATCAATTACTGTATCATTATAGTTATTTAGTTAATTCAAACAAATCTTGCCTCGTTTTTTTTTTGTCTTATCTGTTATACACCCACTATATGCATATAAATTATATGCTGCTAAATAAGTACTTGTTATCCGACAGCCTATTACTATCGTATTAACAGAATAACTCGTTATTTTGATGATGACGGAATCATCACCAATAAGAACTCGAGTTATTCTGTTGATTCGGTCGTCGTAAGCTGCCGGATAATACCGTTATTGGATGCTACGCAACCAATAGCTTGTTTATCTGGCAACGAATTGAATATGTGTCATTTCAGGGTCCTGAAACTGACATATTAAATTTCACAGCTAGATAATGAATTTTTTTCCGTTATTGGCTGCTGCGTAGTATCCAATAACTATATATTACAATTTTTTTTTTTTTTTTATAAAAATAGCTACCAAATAAATCCTATTGTCTTAGAATACTGCAAACGAAGCACCAATGATTTTTTTATTTGGCTGCAAAAATTTAATAATTTAATATGTCAGCCCTTCGGGACCCTGAGCTAGAGATGCAAGTCGGCTAGTTTTCTCCATTGAATAATCGGTTTTTATTTTAATTAATATACAAGCCGGTAGAGCTATGATACTCATTACAAATACAGTACCAATAACTTTTGTATTTTGACAGTGAAATCTAATATTTAATCTTTCGGGTCCCTGATTATAGTTATTATATGGGTATGTAGTGAATAACAAACTAATTACACACGGGTTCATCTTCCGTGGTCTTTGGATTTAAATATGAGCCCCATGTTCAATTAACTCGGTGACCAACGATCACATAATAAACACTCATGACGTTATTTGTTTACCAAAATTAAATGAACTGGCCCAAACTATACTTAACGTAGGCCGGAGTTAATCCAAATTAGGTAGAAATTTTTTTTTCAAATCGCGACTAATCGACTTGTTAAATCATGTGACCAATTAGTTGCAAATATCAATTATGATAAAATTTATATTTCTTTATTTAATTTTATTCAGCTATAGATGCAGACCTATGACATCAATTAGTTACGTCTTATATATAAAATTGGTATTATAAAATAAGGCGCAATTGAGCCGTAACTAGTGACGTAAATAAGTCTGCATCTATAAATTCAGCGAAACTTAAATAGTTAATTAAATTCATAACCAATCTCATTCATTTTATTTATGTTATAAGTATAGAGATCTATTAATTTATGTATTTAAATTATTAGAGTTTATATCTTTTCATTTTTATTCATGTTGATTAATCAGTAAATTTTTTTATATTCATTGAATATACAACGTGAATAAAATAAAACTAAATAAATAATGCGCAATTAAAAAGTTTTATTACTTAATCCGCCAATTTCGTAAAATTTTTCGTTTAATCTTAATTGTTAATTTATTACAGTTGACCCTCATTTCGTTGACAATCACTTACAATTATTCGTTACCGCAAGTTTATTCACTGACAGTTTATTTCACAGACAGCTCATTTCACCGACAAAGTAATTCTGGTCATTGTCGTTAGGGTCAGGCTAGAATTAGAGTTTAGGTTAGTGTAATTTATAAGAAAAAAAAAACTTGTCGGTGAGTTAATAGTCGGTAAAATAATCTTGTCCGTAAATTAATTGTCGGTGAACTAAGCAATGACACAGACCCGTTAATATCAACCTTAAAAAAATGAATTTCTATATATTAAATTTATATTAAAATTTTCCACATATATATCAAACTTTAAATATGATTCACATTAATATCACTATCAACATGAATATGAAAGCGATCTAAATGGATTGATATTAACGAGGGTCAACTGTAGAATATTTGATTAAACTGATATTAGTTGGTTAGAGGCTAACAAAAACTATCGACTAATTGCAGATGATAGGTTATTTGAAAACTTTTAAATCGATTGGTTATCAATTAATTGGTTTTTCAACTAACGGTTTGTATCACTACTTGAAACTACCCCGTGTGTAACTGAGTTATTCAAATATTCAGCCCATACATAACGGAACTATCTACGAAAACCTTAAGCCAAGATTCGTAGTTTTCACCATTTCATAACAATAACATGACAAACATAGTAGGAAATACAATATAGAAAAATATAACAAAGAAAACTTATTTCACACAGATCGATCACTTTAAATCACAGATCTAGAGACCACAAATCTTGGTTCGAACTCCAAGATTTTGGTTTCAGACAAAGGAAATTTGGAATGTATGAATATAACGCTTAAACTAATAAAGTGAGAGTTCTGCGAATAACGTACCTACTAACTGAAATACATCCCCTATCATTAATTTCGAATACTCATCCCGTATAACCTATGTTTGTAACCCTGAGTTAATTTGCATCTCGTTGTCAAGTCTACCTCATGGTTATAACAGTGCTTGACGTACAGTACAATCCAGTGCCAATAAGTAATATAGAACCAGTGCAATAAATTCAGATTACTTGTCTGGTTATTATAAATTGGTAATCACAATTTTAAATTCTCATTATTGGATGTAATAATTCTGTACAAATTTTAATTTGGTGCTGGGTCGCCGACCAGGACTCTAAAGAATTATGCATAAAATTTTTGAGATAAATTATTCATGTCTTGGCAGAAATAATAATTTATTTTCATTACTATATATTGACAGCTGTAAGTTATGTAAGTTATGTAACAATCTTATTTGCAATAATTGGTTTTATTTTAAATTCTATACTGTATATAGACAACCGTAATTATCGTTATGCAGTCACGATTTCTTATTATGGCTTGTTGGTCAATAATTGATTTTTTAATTCTACACTATATATCTATCGCTATCGTTATGCTGTTGGATCATAAAAATAACAAGGTTCTTTTTATTTGATTTAAAGTTCATTATAATATTATAATAGCAGTATTTGTTCTATCGTTAATAATCTTTAATAATCTTTAATAATCTTTAATAATCTTTAATAATCTTTAATAATCTTTAATAATCTTTAATAATCTTTAATTATCTTTAATAATCTTTAATAATCTTTAATAATCTTTAATAATCTTTAATAATCTTTAATAATCTTTAATAATTATGAAGAAGCAAATGATATATTTTTTTTTCTGTATATTCACTATCATATCATTACACATAATCTTTTTGTTTCCTTCTACTACCGATCTTTTCAATTCTAAATCTTTAAATTGTACACTTGGTTTTGATCATATTTATGTTATAAATCTTGAATATCGAATTGATAGACGTGAAAAAATGGAGGCTATTGCAAATCAACTTAATTTAAATTTCGATTATTTTCCTGCTGCTTCAAAATTTGATAGAAAATTATTGGAAAAATTTAATTCTAGTCAACTTAAAACTTCTCAAAAAGCCTGTTACGAAAGTCATTACAAAGTATACCAATCAATTATCGCAAATGGCTATGATAGTGTCTTAATTTTAGAAGATGATGTAGATATCGAAATGAATATTGTGAATATAATGACTGATATTCTTCCTGATTTACCAACTGATTGGGATTTATTATATCTTGGTCATTGTGGTTGGGAAAAAAATGGTATACCTGTTGGCAGCTCTAATGAACACAAAGTTTACAGATCTATGAAACCAGGTTGCACTCATGCTTACGCTATTTCATCTCAGGGTGCCAATAAGTTATTGAAAAATCTTGAACATAATAATTCACGAGAGCCAATTGATTTAGAAATAATTGAAAAAATTCAACAAGGAACTTTAGTCTCTTATAGTTTTCAACCACAGGCTATTGTACAATGGAGATCTATCGATAATCCATCTGATGTCAATCCTGGTTCCACTGAAGGTTCTTATCCTTTAAAAAATTCTACATTGAATTATCTCGGATTTTCTTGGGATTATTAATAGATGTTATGACAATATTGAAAATTATCATCACAGGTAAATGAACGTTTATTTAATGCAGTAAATGTAGAAAGTCGCTTTGTCAAAAATTTTTTTTACTCATGATTTTTTTTTGAAATATAGTTGAAAATTTCACGCTACATATGATCGTATAATGGAATGGTATTTTTTATGTCATGTGCGTTAACGTTAACGTTAATGCCTTAATACTGATACCGATATCAATATCTAGTCATGAGATTAAATTATATTCGAGGAACAACCCTTGCGGTTGATTGCCGGATAAAATATGAAAATTTTCGGTTTAAATTACAGCGAATTAAATACGTAAGTTAAAATAAAAAGAGATTCAATTATGGCAGTTTGCAAAAAGGTGTGACCTCTGCAGATCATGATGTCATGTAAAATCATGAAAAATCAGCCGATTC
>CAJVPY010002672.1:0-15608 GCA_910591965.1 Dentiscutata erythropus | reverse complement strand
ACTAGTTCCTAACTAGTTCAGGACCAGACTTTTTAAGGACTTAACCAGGACTGGACCGGACCGGACTTTTAACATCCGAGACCTGGCAACGTACCATGATATATACCAGATACCATACGTACGTACGCGCTTGATTTCTTTACAACTAAATTTTTTTCCAAAATGACTACACAAACTTTTGATGAAGCTTTCGACATGAACAGACTTGCAGCAGAAACGTATCGCTTCTATAACTGTTTTTTCTTGTATATTGTCTTTCTGCGTTCCACTCTTTTATTATTATGAAAGTCGATAATAAAAAGAAACGTGTTAGTCACAAAAGTAACATTGTGAGTTCTTTTTCTGAGGCTTACTATTGAAAATATCGACGAAAATTTCCGATACGATTACAAGTGCCTTTTCACGTGTGCGCTTGTAGACCGGTATTGGTGTAAAATTGCCATACCAATTTTGCGAACCTCAATATAAAGATGAAAGAATTATCAACCTACTTCTTTTAAAATTACGCTCCCAAAAAAACCGGTAACATTCGAATATGGGAGATATATTACCGATATCTCCGTCGGTGATTGCCTGGACCGAGTGGCTTTATTCGGGGCGAGACTATATGGGGGTGAGTCAGTAGAAACGCACCATATTTTTTCTAAGTAAATTTTTTTAAAACTTTGAACAAGAATGACTCAACAGCAACTTAATTAAATTTAATTTAAACCAATTAAAAAACTTGTAGAATTTATTTAAAAAAATCTTTACTAAAATTTGGGTAAGTTTTTGCTAAGTTATTTTTGTTTAAATATTCAAAAAAAATTAACATGGTGCGTTTCTACTGACTCGCCCCCATATATGCAGTAAAATGCTTTTTGATCGCTATGATCTTACGAACTGCAACTAAGTTAAGAATGTTGCACTTGGACGAAGTTATCTGCAACAAGGTGGTGCAGAAAAACCTTTCCCAAAAAACTACCGTTACCACGGTAGTTTTTTTATTTTTTAAATGCTATTATCGACTGTATTATTTATTTATATAAAAAAATATTTTTGCAGAGATAGAATTCTGTTGTATCAGTTGTCGCTATGATTTCATATTGCTGTTCGAATGCTTATATTTATATGAAGTGTATTTAATATTTGAAATAATGCAAGTACTAAAATTCCGAATCAACGGAATTTATTGGCTGACTGTTAATACGTCTATGAAGAATACTGTATATTCTATTATTAAAATTATTATTCAAGAAAAATATGAAAAGTTTTATAGCTGGTCTGTTTATCCGCAGAGTTCTAACTTGATAGTATTAAGAAAATTCGTCATGTTATACTGAGAGACTGATAATACGATTTATTAGGATTTAGGGAATAAATAATGTTGATCCATTCGGCAATGAGTTGGAAATAATAAGGAGCGACTATTCAAGAATTTAGAGCCCAAAGCTTTCATCAGCTTAATTACTATAAGAGTGAAATAAAGAACAGCACAGAACCAATAAAGAAAAAAAAATAATAGTTAGATTATTTACATTACTGAAAGAAAATGGGTTCGTATATGAAAACGTAGAACAGGCGAAATAGTTTTCAGAACTATCAGTGCGATTTGATGAATTTTTCGTAAACATAGGTAATTTAACTCGCCTCATAAACCAGCGAGATGCTATCAACACTACGGCTACTACAGATGCCGAAGCGGCAAAAAGAAGAGCGATGGTATGCGTTTTGCTAAGATTAGAGAAATATCTTTTGTTTTTCGGTTTGACAATGTGATCAGGTTTTCTTTCTGATGGCGGCAATAGGAGGATTCTGTTTGCTTCAGAGTAATCAACAGTATCATCAGCCTTTAAGATCAACCAGTGTTTATCATACAAATTTATGCTTGACCTAAAAATAAAACGAAAAAAGGTAAAATATTACTAATAAAATATGATCTATCATTCGCAACGGACTACGTTAAAATAAACAAATATCTACGTTTTATCAAGAAATAAACCAGAAATTTCCTGAAGCTCATGGGGAGGATATTTTTGATAAAGTTGAGTAGTTCGGAAAATCAGATCGTCAACATCAATTTCTTGTGGAAATTTTGATAAAAATCCGTGGATAATTGCATTATCACATTCCAGTAAGAGTAATTCTTTACGACGGCTGATAATCACCTTATAACGATTGATACAGGAACGGAATTACATATATATATCGCATAAAAACATAAGTTCCTTAGAGGCT
The DNA here is from genome assembly GCA_910591965.1 of Dentiscutata erythropus. Lineage (NCBI taxonomy): Eukaryota > Fungi > Glomeromycota > Glomeromycetes > Diversisporales > Gigasporaceae > Dentiscutata > Dentiscutata erythropus. The sequence goes on along the minus strand of CAJVPY010002672.1, from coordinate 13,391 downwards.
TTTTTAAACTATTACTTACTCTAGCTGTTAAATATAAGGCCATCAATGGGTTTGACGAAATAAAAAAGTCAAATAAACGTGTAACTTTGGAGAAATCATGAAGGTCATGGCTACACCATGTGATAATCCAGCTCACACAAAAATAAGGCATCGTATTTGACCTTTTCCATATAAACGGTTAGTATATGACATATTGATGTGCACATTACACGAAAATTATTACACGTTTACCGCCTGAAAAAATCGGATATCAATGAATCTTCAAGATATAGCAACGTGTCCAAGAGATCTAATTGATTCATTATAGGATCTAATGATTCATGCATCGCATCCGTTCATTTGGAGTCATGGACATATAAATAATTTAATAATATAACATGTACTACTAATTGTGTATATATAATCGTTCATGTTTATAAATAAAAAGGATATCTTAAAAGAAACATTGCAATATTTTCTCCAGCCTTTATAGCCCCCCCTTTTCCCAATACCTCGAGAAGAGTTGTACACACATCGTGGAAGCCCTATGACAAAAACAGTATTAATATATGTATTGGTAATAAAAGTTACAAAATGGCATTTAGTGCAATATTACCTGGTAATAAGATAAATTTGGTTGTCTTCGCAAAATTCCTACTATTACTTCATAGAGAACACTTTGTTTTTGTTTTCTTTGTTGATCATTCAACCCTAAAACGATATTGACGTTAATCAGAATTTAATTACTTCTATAGAAAAAAACTAGGCATCCAAACCTTTAGGAAAGTGAACAAAAGAACGATTAGCGTCAAGCGAGACTTGATTTTCGTCTTTATGAGCTACTAAGATAAAAGAATAAATGAATCGATATTTTAATTTGAATTACAAGCTAACCAACCATATTTACAAAAGCACTGAGTTTTATATAAATTATTTCGCACCTTGGCTTGTCTCAACGCTGTGATTTCTATAATGCAAAAGTAATGGCCTAAAAACACGTAAAATTTGAAAATTTAAATCTTTCTACAAAAGAAAGTTATTATGAATTAATATCCGCCAACCAGCATAATCGACGCAAGCCATCGTTTACGAGACCAGGCCCGGTAGTAGCTAAGCGTCGAAGTGCATTCAAATCCTTCTTCGAAATTGCCTCGTTTATGCGACTTATTCGTTTTTTTAGATCAACAGCTTCTTTATTATAATGTACGTTTCTGCGGCGCAATGCGTTCTTTCCTTTTTTCGACATTTTAAAGAGCTGTATAAAAGTTAAGTTTTATAATTTTTATGTTTCATAACGACGCAAGTATTTATTAGAGGGAAGAGGAAAAGAATGTAATGATAAATATGGACGAATTATACACGTGTGAGCTATATTCGCACAAAATTCACATGAATTTTTTTCGATTGGCCGATTTTCGCATCTAATCATTATTTAAAACTGATAAATACTAAAAAAAAAAAAAAAGATGAGTTTGATCACAAAGATACCAACAACGTTATATTCTCTAGCAGCGCGTTTAAATCTTAATTTCACAAATCAAACTTTGCTTCTACAAGCCGTCACTCATAAAAATTTCCATGAAAATGATTTATCAACAAACGAAGGCTTGCAGGTGCTGGGTCAGTTAACTACAATACTTAAGCCTCGCCTTCATTATTTTTTCTATTATTTTTTCCTTTATCTAATCCTTTATTTTCAATAAATAGGAAATCATGCGCTCGGCCTGTATGTTACCGAATATTTACACCTCAAATATCCTCTTCTGCCGTTGCCGTGTTTACAACAAGCCGTTACGGCTTACTGTGGTCACTTAACTTTAACAGTTGTAGGACAAGAAGTTGGTTTACAGTATGTAGTTAGGTGGAACAATGTAAGACCAAGAATCAATTATCTCACGCTTTGTCGATATAGCATAGTTTTTTTTTTAATCTTACACGAAATTTTAATAGTTTACAGATGAAGAGTTATTCCTTCAAGGTAAAGAAATCCCAAAGAAAACCAAATCTGTTGGTAAGTCTAGGGAACCTGCACAAAGGATTACACAAGGCACTGCAATATCACATGCCCTTAAGGCTATTGTTGGCGCCTTATATATAGACAAAGTATGTGTGTTTTGTTCGTTTATGTCAAGTTCGAATATGTAGGCTCAGATTGTACACCTTTCTTATAAGCTTCTTTAATCTTATTGTCAAGGGTCCACAATCAGCACGACAATTTATTCATGACCATATATTATCTAGAGATGTTAACATGCAAAACGTCATTGAAATTAAAGAACCAAAAAGAGAATTATCAGCGTTGATGAAGCGATTAAGCAGACCATCACCGATTTCTAGGTATGATTATTTAGGACGACACTGCATGCACGTGACTTTTCTCCGTTATCGGCACAGCAAATGATCGACACTAAAAATTAAAGTTTCTTTGAACGAAGGTATCTTGACAACCATCTAAACAGATTTAATAAATTTTTTTATTTTAATTCTATGGACTTGTATAATTAAAATAAAAAAAAAGCTCATTGAATTTGCTTAGATGGTTGCCGAGATATATTCGGTTAAAGTTTGGTTAAATTAAGGTATTTCAATAACTATCAAAGCAAATTCAGTAAACTTTTGTTTAAATGGCTGTTAAGATATCTTCGGTTGAAATTCTATTTAATAAATCCTTTACCAAACTTTAAACGAATATATATAAACAATTATTTAAGCAAATTCGATGAATTTTTGTTTATTTCGGCTCTATTGAATTGTAGAATTAAAATAAAAAAGGTTTACTGAATTTGCCTTCAAAGGTTTGAAAATTTTTTATGTTTTAATCATTTACCCAACTTTAAACGAGTATATCTCGGTAACCTTCTAAGCAAATTCAATGAGCTTTTTTTTATTTTAATTATACAAGCCTGTAGAATTAAAATATAAAAAAAAGTATTAAATCTGTTTAGATGGTTGTTAAGATACCTTCGTTCAAAGTTTAAAGAAGCTTTAATTTTTAGTGTCGATCATTTGCTGTGCCGATAACGGAGATAAGTCGCGTGCATGCTGAAGCCCTTAATTTATTTAGAAATATATATCCACGTGATCACAGTTTAATCTCGTGAGTTAATAGATTAAAGTCCGAAACTGGTCGTTTATCATATGCACCTGCATTTGTTGTTGGTGTATATTCGGGTACAGAACAATTAGGTGAAGGATTTGGAAGTAGTATTAAGATGGCCGAATTCAGAGTAAGTTTATATAATTTTTTTTTTCTTTTACATTTCTATGCCCTATTTTCAACAAATATATTGATCTGCGAATTTGTACAGGCCGGTAGAAATGCTTTGTTGCACTATTATCTGAAAGAGGTCAAAGACTTTACCTTACCATCCATAATCGATTCGCAAGAAAAGCAGACCACATATATACCAACAAAAATTGGAGATACACCTCCAAGACTTTGATACAAGTAACCAAAGTTATTTAAAAGTATATATATAGTTATAAATGCAATCATAATAATACATTTCCGTAATGATAACTTGACGTGTCTATATATCAATTATTGATCAACTATAACTATTACTCAAGTTTTTTCGTTTCGGTAGCTTTTGTTTTTCCTTTTATTTGTTTTTCTTGCTTTATCTTAGACTTTATTGGAGCGGATGTTATAAGTTGCTTAATTTGAGTTGGCATATACTCATTGCTCATAAAATCATCAATTGTGCAAGCAGATGGCATAATTTCATCTTCCTCGATACATTTTCGTTTTTTTGAAGCCTCTAACTTGATGGGGGCCAACCATGGTGCGTTAACAGGACTTACTTTGTCCTTGGCCAGTTTATAAATTCTATCAAATTCCGGCGTTTTTATCTTTATTAACAAAGAAAAAAATCTCAGTATATGTCAATTCATTAAATTACAATATAAATTATTTTACCTTTACACCAATACATGACGGTTTCTTTATACCAAGTTTGTTCCCAATTAATTCCTCAGCACCAGAAGGTAATGGAACAAGTAATACATCTCTAGCTATGTAAGACATGATCGACAGATGTGCACATAAATGAGGTGGCGATATGTCAGCTTTACAAACAAAAATCATTCGTAGAGGTATTAAAGGTTCATTTTGTTTCATAGTAAGCGAAGTGTTCGCAAGTTGATCTTTGGGATTTGTTGAAATCAATGTATCTGAAAATCCTTGCGTGTATTTGCGTTTAAAATTTGTTTTAATTTCAGGATTAATAGTTTGTTCAAGACGTTTCGTAACTTCGTTAATTCCAATTACGATGCATGAGAGGATCGATGGAGGAGATGGTAAATGAATTGATTTACTAGATATTTCTATTTCGTTTTCATCAATTGACATAGAGTCTTCCGTCTTATCAACATCCATCGTAGATAATGTGTCATTTATTTTTGCCACACCTTTTTGTGAGTTTGAATTATTCCTGCTTTTACGACGGTTTAATTTGAGAGTCCTTCTGTATGCAGCCTTTTTCTGCTTATAATCGCCCACAACTGATAAAATGCTAAAACAACACGGTTTAATATATCAAATAAAATCATAGATATTTAAATTTGTAAAAGGCGCCTTACTTGCAGAGCTCTTCCAATATAATTTGTTGATCTTCTAAGGTCACTTCGGGCCTACTCAATTGATGTTTAAAAATGATTTTTTTTTTGTTGCAAATAAAAATATGAAAGAATATTATCCATATTATTAACTTGCCATTTTACAGTATAGGGAGAATTTAATACTGCTTTAAATACTGTTTTACGTTTTTGCTCTTGCGATCGAAAAGTGGTACCAGTATGTGTAATCGCTTTTTTTTTATCCTTAGTAATTTGTTTTGACATTTTTTTAAAATCTAGTTTGCAATATCATATCAGATATGGGTCTTTGCCATGAAAATCACTATGTCCCATAACGTGATTTTCAAAATTTTAAGTATCCAATCAAAATTGACAATCTTTAATAGTATTTTTTGTTTTAAACGACTCAATAACTACCCGCTTAACATCGATAAAAAAAATTTTATTTTAATTCCATAAATTCATAGAATTAAATAAAAAAATTTCATCTTTTTTTGAATGGGTAGTTATCGCTCAAAGTTACGGTCCGTTTTGATAATTTAAAATTTTTTTTTGAATTTTAAACGCAGATATCTTGGTAACTACCTACCTAATATTGATGAAAATTTTTATTTTAGTTCTATAAATTCATAGAATTAAAATATTCCATTGATTTTGAATAGATAGTTATCGAGATATCATCGCTCAAAGTTTGGAAGAACTTAGCCGCAGTTTTTGGTTTGATAATCGCCTAAATTCTTTTAAACTTTAGACGATGATATCTCGATAACTACCTATCCAAAATCGATGAAAATTTTTGTTAGGTAGTTACTGAGATATCTTCGCTCAAATTTATATAATGTTATCAAGGATAGTCGATTTCGTCCAATCAGAACGTGATAGTTCGAGTAGAATCTCACAATGACCATGGCTGATCTCTCGATCTGATTGGTCGATCAATCAATAAGATCTCTCGTTTATCGTTATCATTATCATTATGTTTTCGAGATGCGTAAACCGAAAGATAGTTTTAAGAGGGCTTTAATTCGAATGTCATGGAGTAAAAAAAATCTATATTTTATTTATAACCGTGGAAGCCGTCTGCCAAAGATGCATAATCGTTCACTCTTTCAACAAAAATGGCAAGCAAAAAGGGAAACACGCGGTTATCATGGTGCTCAAATGAACGAGAGACAGTTTAAGAGGATATTTGAACCACGTTTACCAACAACAAATATCCGTTTGGATAATAAAGTGACTACTGAAAGCAAACATCCTCATATAGCAGTTTTAACTTATGCAAGTTTAGAGAGAAGATTAGATTTTATTATATTTAGAAGTTGTTTTGCTAATAGTATTTGGGCAGCCAGACAATTGGTGGTTCATGGTAAAGTTACTGTTAATGGGAAAAAGGTAAGATGCTTGAATATGCGACCATTTTTTTCATTTGTTACCGTAAAATTAGACGTTAATATATATATATTTCTTAGATATGTGCTCCATCGCATCTAGCTTCTGATGGAGATGTTATCTCTGTTGACCCATCTTCTATAATCCTTCTCACCGAACCTATGACACCGAATGGCCTTACTTTCAAGCCCATGCCTTACATGCAACCTTTTTTATTTATACCAGAGTATTTGGAAGTCAATTTTAATACGTGTTCTGTTGTATTTTTGCGCGATCCTATCTCGAGACCTGGAAGGAGTGAGATTCCATCACCGTTTCCACCAGAGTACCATTCCTTAGCTCACGAGTATTATACACAAATAATTAAGAAAAAGAAGGGTAGACGACAAAGGCGCCTGGTTCCTATTGAGGATAGATTCAAGATTAAGTTTGATTGAAAAACTTAATATATTGAACAAACTATATAATTTTATTTTTGTGAAATTGATTTCATATAGTATAAAAATTTCGTCTTTTCCGCGGCAAGATTCTTAAATTATATGTTAATTTTTGTTGTACTATAAACTAAGGCAAGTTTTTCTTCATAATTGGGGGCACAAACGTTGTTTAAATTATAGCTCCTTCGGGAAATATGATGACGGATAACTTTTGTAACGCGACAAAAGTTTAGCGGATGTAGAGTTAGAGTTAGGATCAGGTGTGTTCGTATAGTAAAATTCCATAAAAAACACTAATGCTGGCGTCATTAAATTATCATGTGAACAGCTAATATATGCTATCCGGCAAACTCATGATCATGAAAAAAGTTCTTTTTATTTTTTTCATGTGTTACTATGTAATTACGTTTATTCCAGTATTCAAAATTAAAACTCAGCGAGCAACTCCCTACCAATCATGATCATAAATTGCCGGATAACACCATTATTGAGCAAATCGCCGAATACGGTAATTTGACAAATGATTAGAGATGTGCATCTCGCGCGAATTGCTGGTCATTCAATTGATTCTCGCGCGAGATAATATAAATAATTTATTATTTCGCGCGAGAAGCACATCTCTACAAATGATTGGCTACACGTGCCGTTTTGCGGCACGTGCTCATTTGCCAAATTACTGTTATTCAACAATTTTTGCCCAATAATGTGGTCTTTTATCAGAAATTGGGTTTTAATTATGGAGCGGACATGGTGGATCGATTTTTTATCGGTTATAGCAGGTTATAGCAGGTTAACGGCTTTGACAGGATCGGTGTACTGTATATATCATAAAACTGATGTGTACGCCAAGCTATTGATATTGATTAAACTGTAAGCTAATAAGGATTGAGTGGTTACTTTTCTTTTTTAATTATGCAATTAGTTATCGCATTAATATTGGACAGACCAAAACTAATTTGGATTTGTCCAAAAAAATTGCCCAATGCCCCGGACAAAAGTAGCCGACCGAAGCTTCAGATTTCAACTTCGCATCATTTTTACTAACCCTTGTGTATTATTTATTAAATTGGTTCGTGAGAGATTTCGTCAAAATTTGTCAAACTAGTGATGTGATGATGCAATTAGTTTCGTCAGGCATCGCTGTCTACTAAACAAAATTTTAATAGAAAATAATCAGATGTATGACATCAGCAGAGGTTCTTGATCGAGATTCTTAGTATTGGAATTTAGGAAATATGGCAAAAAAAAAATAGTAAATTTAATAATTCAGCGATAGACAAAATGGTAAGTACGTATCAGAATCTACGAAATATTGGGAAGGAACACTTATTTATGCGCCAATCCTTGAGAACTCATCCCTTGAAACTTGTACGTATTACAGTATTTGGTAATTGTGTATATATGTTGATGCTGCGATATAGATTACAATTCAATATTATAGTTCAGTAGATTAATCACAGATCATTCATGACAACTTGCAGGCAAATTTGCCTGAAGGGATAAAGTTTTAAGAGATACGTATAAATAAAAAAGCCGGTCACTGCCTTTGATAGTAAACTCAGTTAGCCCACCGTCCAAATGACTGTCATTAACATACAAACCTTTCCTCATAATAACAAATAAGATCACCCCACCCAGATAGCCCTCGCTTTCATTGATTTTTTTTTTTTTTTTTATCCAGAATTTACGTACGTACGCAATTCTGAGGAAATTAAGCATAAGCGTGGGAAAATAGTTAAGAAAAAGAATAAGACTAATGGCGCAACAATAAATTATACGAATTTGTTTGTTAATAGATCCTAATTAGGAGACCTGCGACAATTGTTGGCCGGTTTTGAATAGCCCTATTTTAACAAGTTTCTGACTGTTATATACCGAATCAAAGGGAATTGCTTTTTATTGGTATCTCACGACTTCCTTAGAACCGATTAGGATAAATTAACATTAACAATCCCGCCACTTCAAGACTTTAATAAATTTTCCGAACACATGTGAAATTGTTATTATGAAGTGACTACAGCAAGAGTTTGTTATATTTGTTAGTTAAATTCTACATATCATAAACGGAGGCATAGACTAAAATTATTTGTTACACAACTATTTATACAGAAAATTTGATTCACTAATTGAAGCTACCAAATCCTCTTTGACAAAACTTTTTGAACGTGAAAGAGAACGATCTACCTCACGTCTAATTTTAATTGGATGATTTACTTGTGACTTTAGATAATCCGTTTTTTTTTTCTGTAAATGACGAGCATTCTTCTTTTACTTGGAAAAAATTTACGCTATGTCAAACCTTATTAGTGTAGGTGTCATTCGGGCAATATTTAATCCAAAAAGTAGTAAAAAACCAGAAAAACCGGTACTTCAGGTTGCAAGGGTCACTCAAAGCGAATACTCTTCACTACGTCCGCAAAGGCTTAAAGTAGCTTTCAATGATGGCACTGAGCTTGCGCAGGGAATTATCCCTGTTAAGTTGGTAGAAAAAGTAAGTCATGATATAAAACCAGGTCAACTTCTCAGGTTAACCTATTACAATTCCCTTATTAAACAAAATTTCGAGACCCAAGAAACTCTGAAGATAATAATCGTTATTAACTATGAAATGGCTGACAGCCGGTTATATACAATCTTTGAAAATTTATCTCCACAAGTTAGAAACATTAGACGTACAACTCCTTATACTAGATCCTTGCAACAATCAAGTGAATTTGTACCTAGTTATACAATTGATGAAGGGTTTTCTCCCATAAACTTACTTAGTCCATATGATAATACGTGGAAGATTGAGGCACTTGTTGCTACAAAAAGTAGCATCAAATATTGGCAAAAGTTTGATGGAACAGGAAAATTGTTCAATGTAGTTCTTTCTGACAGTAGCGGTGAAATTCGTGCTACAGCTTTTGGGCAACAAGTAGATGAATTTTATGATAAACTACAAGTGGGAAAATTATATGAAATTTCCAAAGCAAAGATTAATCCTGCCAACAAAAAATATTCATCACTTAAAGCCGATTATGAGCTTGTTATTGCGAGAGAAACAATTATTAGAGAAGTTCTTGATAAAGATTCTTCCAATTTTATGGTTTTTAATTTCGTTAAAATTTCTGATTTAATTGAATATGAAAAAGATGACATTATTGATGTTGTAGGCTTTGTTATTAGTGTTAGCGATATTCAAGAGATAACAACTAAATCTAGAAGAAATGTCAATAAACGTGGTATTATAATTATTGACCAAAGTAAATATCAGGTTTCATTAGCTTTGTGGGGTCAGCAAGCTGAAAATTACGATAATTCACTCTTACATCAAGTCATCGCTTGCAAGAATGTGCGGGTTGGAGATTTTCAAGGACGGAATATCTCACTAGTCACTGATAGCACTTTAATAATTGATCCAAATATTAAAGAAGCGAAAGAATTACGTGATTGGTATAATTTACATGGATCCAATTCAGCATTTACCTCTCTGAATGTATCAAAATTTATGATGCAATATAGTGATGACATCAAGACATTGGAACAAACTAAATATGAAAGGCTTGGTCAGAATGACAATGTTGATTTTTTTGTAATAATGGCAACTGTTTTGTTTATAAAAAAAGGTACCTTTACTTATCCGGCTTGCCCCACGTGCAAAAAAAAAGTTATTGAAAACAATAATGAATGGCAATGTGGGAAGTGTTCTAAATCTTATCACGAACCTGAACATAGGTACTTACTGACAGTTAGCATAGCAGATTTTACTGGCCGCGCAATATTAACATTCTTTAATGAAACCGCTGCTGGTATTATGGGAACTGAGGCAAATGAACTCATCCGATTGGAAGAAGAGAACGAGGTTAGTTATGATGCGTGTTTTTCACGGGCATCTTGCAGACCTTACATGATCAAATGTCGTGCAAAAAGTGATACCTTCGAAGAACGAAGCATTGTTCGATATAATGCACTGTCTGTAGCTCCAGTTAATTTTGTCGTTCGGGTAAAGAAATTATACCAAATGATTTCTGAGATGGAGGAGGACATTATTTCTTCATAAATTTAATTCACACATCGGCCGTCTCTGGGATAAGACCATATAATTGGTTCATAAATTTTTAAAAAAAGACCCGACACATATACCGTCGAGATCTTATTCAAGAATTCCATTTTAAAATTGAATAGTACCCATGGGTGCTGTGTGAAGAACCGGGTACTATATTTTGGGATATATCATGTAAATCATTATAGCTATACCCCCGAGCCTTATTAAGAAACAGGTTGGTAGTGATGGTGAGTAATACCCGGGTCTGGTATTATTTTGGAGGATACTGTAAGTAGTGGCATACGGTACAAAATTTTTTTTATTTAAAAATTTTTTTTTGTTTAGCAAAATACGATCCCGCTGGGTTCTGAAACCCAAGATATTAATTTTATTAATTTTATATGGTCAGATCGTGATGTATATAGTGTATTTATTGTATGTAGTATATAAGTAATATTCATCATCTAATAAATATTGGAAAGTTTTAAAGCTTTAATGACCGTTTATTTTAAAATTTGACGCTCAAATAAGAACTTTTAATATTGTTATCATTAAATTGCTTAATCGTAATTGGTTATTTCACATTATTTCATTGAAAGTAATAGAAACTTTCGCGTCATTTAATAGACACGACTAGATTGCTGTTAGAAAGTGGAATGATTTCCCTTTATTTTTTTAAACAGAATTTTTTTTTTCCTACAATATTATAAATTTATAATCACAAAGTCCACGATCCTTTTTTTTTTAACATAAAATAACTCTCATGACGAAAATTCACAGTATTAATTTAATTTAAAAAGCCTAAAACTTCATAACTACCACAAATAACTTCTCGACCGTCATATGCAAATGACATTCCATCAATCAGATGCTAAATAAATATTGGAAATAAAATAAATAAAAGAAAAATAAAATATATAATAATAATAATAATAGCTGAGGAAACAACTTACTTGACCAGCTTTACCAATTCTCTCTTCATCACAATGCCAGGCTCTAGCGATATATAATTCTTTACCATCCTTTTAAATAAATGATAGGAAAATAAATATATATATATATATTAAATTGTTAAATAAGGAATAGCCTTACTTTTTCGTTTCCAGCTTTCAAAGGGATAAAGAACTGCGGTCGGCAAGCTCCCTGACTAAATTCGAATATGTTATCTCAAAATTGTTATTGCTTGAAATTACCAGTTAACATATATAGAAAAATTTACCAGGAATGCCATTTAAATTGACAATGATCACCACATAAAATGTCGAATTCATGTAATTCAACCTGACGTCCACCCCAACCAATAACTAGTCGTTGTCTGTGTGGATCAATATAACCAATGTGCTTGCCACCCTCATAGTCTCCACGACCAATAGCATGATGGCCTACACGAAAAGCATCATGAGGAATATGTCCATTATATTTGTGCCATTTAGCGGCCTATTTCAAGAAACAGTTAACATTGCAATGTCTATATCACAAGAATATTTCTTCTAAGAACTCACCCAGTGTTCTTGTGCAACAGCCATGATGAAATTTAAATCCTTAATTTTATAAGAAAAAAATAATAGATTTATGAGAAAAAAATAAAGAACTTGCAATAAAGGATGTTAAAATTTTGACATCGGAAAAAAACAACCCTTTATATAATGTCTTTATCGTGAGAAGTTTGTCAATTGAAAGTATTGGTATGCACGCATCTAAATCAATATATTTAATATATTTAGTATATTACTGTATATCTAAAATGAAATTGTGATATTCTTTTTTTGATCATTCGATTTTTATTGCCAAGACGCTCATTTCTTGCATCGTTCTCGTAATTGCAATAACGATTATGGTTAAAATTAAATCTAAAATTAGTAAAGATCATTACGCAGTTTTTCGGCGTCATAATCTGAATGTTGCAGGTAAAAAATGTATATACTGTATTTGAAAAACAATACGTATTTTTTGTCTTTAACAATCTCTTGATTTGTCGTTGCCCATTACTTAATTTTTATTTGAAACAAATTAATTATACATTTAAGGTGAAAAGGGACATGACGATGAGCATTAAAGTTATTATCAAGTTTTAGATTATTTATTGGCTATCACTCTCACAAATAAGCGCATACCGATCTATGTCTTCAGAACGTTAAATGTTTAGTAGTGGTTAGAGATGCAAAACGTTCGATCGGCTTATATATTATTTATAATAAAAATCGATTAATCCAGAATAGAACTGCTGAAATTAGGGCCTACGGGAAACGGGTTCAGACTTTTTAGAACCAATTTCAGAACTAGTCCCAAATCATGATATTGTTTTTAATATCGAATAATTTTTATTATAAATCCAGGATATAGTTATTATAGTTATTATTATAAAACGTACTACAGCCGCTCATCTCCGGTAGGGTTGTTGGCGCAAGGTTTATGGCGCCGCCAATGGTGTTCCAAAATAGGGAGTGCCATGACATGCCGATTTGAGTGTGGCGCAAAAGATGGCGAATCACAATAAACCATTTTATTCCAATCAATCAAAGAATCAATATATTAAAATACTGTATAACGCAGATTACATATGAACAAAGCTCGAATTGAAATTTTTAGATTATAAGCCAGGTTACAAAATTTTTAATCAAATATGATATTAAAAGTGGTACAAATAATACTATAAGCTTTTTTTTTTTTTTTTTTTTTTATATATTGCCAAACATAGAAACTTTATTAGTCATGATTCACACCTTTTTACAGAGCAATTGATATTACATTTGTGCTACTATTACTAGTCACCCAATGTGGCATTATACTCCTTATTTTCTTATATTACTTTTCTATTAACTATTTCAAGCCAACTTCAAGCTAGGATCGGTTGGAGCAACCTACCATTACACGTCCTACCATGTAATTATTTTCCGTAATTTCCTTCAATTAGTACATATTGACTGCCGCCATTGTGTTCGTATCTCACGCCACCTTTTGGGGTGCGGCCATAACACAAT
>CAJVPY010002671.1:0-15610 GCA_910591965.1 Dentiscutata erythropus | reverse complement strand
GAAGGGTATAGTTTCTTAAAGAGAAAAGAAGCTATACTTACCTCTTGGACACCGCATATACCTACGAAAGGATTCCCCGTGCCGTGTCGTCGTTATAGAGTAAATTAAGAAGGCTACTACTCTGTAACACTATATCAATAGGGAGTACTATAAAAGAAATGATAGCCTAATTTGGTGGAGTATGATGTGAATACCTGAATTGACATGAAATAACATCCTAGTTTGGTACAGACAACTGTTGAGATACAGCTAGGCCCTTAAAGTAGCTCCCCAGGGACACCAAACTGGAAGCATGAAGAGCACCTACTCAAAAGACACCAATTTAGAAGTAATACAAGGCCCAAATTAGGAGTAATATGATAAGTAATGAGAGGTGGAAGTTAGTTGGTGGACGTTGTACAGTAGTATATAAGTGGGATATATATGATAAAATAGGTTTGAGTTTGGGAACTATCCAGTGAGTTTGAAACTGGCCTGGTGCAAGACGGTTGATAAGGAGGTAAAATCTCATATAGCAGATCGCACATAGGTACTCAAGTTAGTAACCAGGTGAGCTGATACTGTATATACTAGATAGTTGTAATTGTACTTGTGACATTTGTAACCAAAATACCTTAGCGTAAATCTAATAAACAGTAGAGGCAAGACTGCCGAATTAAAAAAAAATATATATATATTTATACAAATATTCATGAATATAAATGAATCAATTATATCAATTACAAATCCTTGACTATCCATGAATTTTGTATAACCAAATATTGAATATTCAATGAGTATCTATATCTAACTGTGAATATTCATGGATCTGACCTCTATATAAGATCAATGCATAGCATAAATTCAAAAAAATAACGAAAATTAGTATATAATTATTTAATAAAGTTTTTCAACCCAAATATTCTTACCAAATTCGCGCGAAATAACGCATTATTTTAAAACATGTAATTCAAAGAGAGCTAATATTAATTTAGCTGAATACACCATAATTTTAATGTTAATAATTCTTTTGCTAAATTAATTTTTAGCTCCAAATTACGTGTCTTGAATAACGGCTATGAAAGTTTTTCGCGTAGTTTCGGTCCTGTATTATTTTGACCAAGTTGAAACCAACGTTGTGAATTAATCACGGGTCGTGACTTAGCATTCACATTATAACTAAGCATCGTTATGAGAATCAACTTCGAGGTCCTTTAACCATCAGGTAGGGATGGTAAAAAAACGGTTTAACCCATTTTTTATATGTTTTTAATTGTTTTAAAAAAAGTTTTAAAACATCGAAGCTGATGGTAAAATATAACTGAAGTTAAAATTATTGCATTTTGGCCGGGTCCAGCATTAAGCGCTATATTCTAAAAAACATTTTAAAACATTTTTAAGCAATATAAAATAAAACAATCATCAGTTCTAAAATACCATCAGGAACAGTAACGACGATCCATCAGGAACGGTATTTTTGCGTATATTACGTATGCTAAAAAAATTTACACAACTATACAACTATACTATATAGTTTCTAACTAAAATTCTTTAAAATAAAAATGCTATTAAACAAACTTTTACTTATTTTCACTTTTATAATCTTTCAGACATATCACTCTACTAGCTAACTTGCCAAAACCCAAACTAGCTTATCTATTTGAACCAGCCCCAACCCAACAGCAAAAAATAATTGACACTGTGTCAATACCCTATCTTTAAATTATGCTTCGGACTTATATCGATTCCTAGTATATACAGTATATAGAACTGTACATATACTATATATACGTTATATATTTATACCCTGGTCACTATATCAAGATCGCAGGGCATAAATCAGTTATACCCTGGGGTGTATAAGCGGGAATTTCATCCCCACTTATACCCAACTGCCGTTTTTAGAATATGAAATTCACCAAGTACGTACAGAAGTATGCTATTTCTCAAAAATAACTAGTGCTAGATAAAATGTCCACCAGTTTACGTAACTTTAAAATTTGATGTAAATGATTTTTGTAGAGCTCTTTTACTTAAAGTTTTATACGTATAAATAAAAATTTAATAGTGTTCTGAACACTAAATATCAATTTACTCTATATATATATAAAAGAATCTATACCTACGTCGTCGCCATTATTTTCGCTAACGCCGGGACTATATAAAAGTTACACAATAAAAAAACTAGTATATAGCGATAGAGGTTCTTGTGTAATTCTGTCTAATCACCTGATCTTGGTCTTAAGAAAAATTTCCATTTGTTCCTCCAGAGGTAGTTTCAAAAAAAAAAAAAAAAGAATGACGACCTACGAAGATCAAACGACTACTGCGCAGTACACACAGTATGCTGTCGATCCAACTGATCCTGCACTCTGTAAGTATTTTGCAAACGTTGCTGGAATAATGATGTCTGGCGATCGAAGCTTAGTGCAAAAAAAATGACTTCTCTTTAGCAATCAAAATAAATCTTTATATGTCTCTAATCAACTAGCCCTTTCTTTCTAAATTAAGCACAAGCAAACGGTGTTTCTGAACAAACACAAGCCGAGGAGGGCACAAATTCTGAATCCATGCCACAACAATCCGATCTAGAACGTTACTGGGATATTGTCAGGTCTAATCCTGATGTAATATATTATAATTACCTTTATAACGCGTTCCAATCTCTATATTGTCGATTGATATGTTTGTTGCTTATTACAGGATTTCACATCATGGGAATATTTGATTCGCGTTGCTGAAACTGCGGAAGGCGGCCTCACATCGCAGTCACCTCCAGAAAATATAACAAATATGCGTGACGTTTTTGATCAATTTTTAGCAAAATTCCCTTTATGCTTTGGTTATTGGAAGAAATATGCAGATTTCGAGTTTAATATTCAGGGGCCGACAGAGGCTGAAAAAGTATACATTCATTCGTTTATTCATTCATTTATACATGGACACTTTTTTAAAACTGTGAAATTTAATTACACAGATTTATGAGCGTGGTGTAGCTGCCATAGCGAATTCAGTTGATCTTTGGACGCAATATTGCGCATTTAAAATTGAACACTATCCGGATGATGTGGATGCCATTCGAGGGTAGGTTCATTGCTAATTTCTATTAATAAATCGTCTTTCTGTCTTTCCATATTGTTTTTGCCGTTTCGTATTCGACTTGGTTTGTTATTCTATATACTACTTCTTATGCTTCAAAGTAAGGCAGAAATGTCTCAGATTACAGTCCGAACAGAATGGCAGTAAAGAAGAAGTGATTGTACTTTGTTGTTTTCTGGTTATTTGTATTGTTTTGTATTTGTTATAAACCGTTCTTACTTGTCAAGTACAGCAAAGGATGATTAAGATGATTAAAGAATCACAAAGGAGATTGACATTACCAGGTGATGATGATTCAAAGGGTATCCGACGGAGAGTGCGACCCATGCCCTCCCCTATTTCGTAATCATTTCAGGGCTCGGGTCAATTGTAATCTAAGTTATAGCTTTTTGAGTTTTTACTACTGTCTTCGTTTTTAGCAAAGCGTTGTTTTCATTTAATTATACACAAATATTTTCTGTCGACATCTAACCATATAATGGCTTATTTTTATCAGGTTATTTGAACGCGGTGCTGCGTATGTTGGTCTTGACTTCCTCTCCCATTTGTTTTGGGACAAGTATATAGAGTTTGAGAAATCAAAGCAGGCATATGATCGGGTTCTAAAAATCTTGGACAGAATTATACGCATTCCGATGCATCAATATGCTAGGTTCTTTGACGAGTATGTTTTATTTATTTATATATTATTATTTATTAAAATTCATTCATTAACGCAGCTTTATATTTACTTATTTTATGTAATTTAGATTTACAAATTTATGTGGAACGCGGCCAATATCAGAACTCATCACACCTGAACAATATAAGCAATTTGAGGAGGAAGCGCGAACAGCACCTCCTGTTCCACCTGAAAGGACGGAGGGTGAGCAACCCCCTCCTCCTACAGAAAAAGTGCAGTTCTATGTTATTAGCTAATTTTAAATTGATGCATGTTGAATAATGATGCTAATTTCACATATTTTATTTATCCAGACAGAAGAACAGATTCAAAATGATATTAGAACGCGGATTTACAATATGAATATTGAGACATATATGAAAACGCAAAACGAAACAAATAAACGCTGGGTTTTTGAACAAGAGGTAACGTGAAATGATATTTATTTTCAAGAATATTCGATCCTATGTTCTCGCATTCAAATAATTTTTCACAATACCCGACATCAAGATTAAGAGGCCTTACTTTCATGTGAAAG
Organism: Dentiscutata erythropus; assembly: GCA_910591965.1. Taxonomy (NCBI): domain Eukaryota; kingdom Fungi; phylum Glomeromycota; class Glomeromycetes; order Diversisporales; family Gigasporaceae; genus Dentiscutata; species Dentiscutata erythropus. Next base: position 11,333 of record CAJVPY010002671.1, on the reverse strand, counting down.
CGATGGATGACGTTCAGCTGATTAATTGGAGAAGATATCTTGATTTTGAGGAAACTGAAGGAGATGAGACTCGCATTCAAGTGCTATATGAAAGATGTCTCGTAGCTTGCGTAAGTAATTTTAGGAATGTCTTCAATAACATTTTATAGATGCTTATTTACTAAAAAAAAAATCATTCTGAAACAGGCTTTATATGAAGAATTTTGGCAAAGATATGCTCGTTGGATGATATCTAAAAACAGGCTCGATGATGCGCGCAATATATATAAAAGGGCTACTTCTGTGTTTATTCCAATCAGGTTAGCATAATAATTTTGTTTACAACGTTAGTTTTATATTACATTCCGAGTTTATGACTAATATGTTTATTATGTCTTAGTCGTCCAAGTATTCGTTTATCTTATGCTTGCTTTGAAGAGCAACAGGGGAATATTGACGAAGCAAGGAATACATATAAAATGGTTTTGGATGCCTGTATGGATTTAGACTTTTTTCATTTTGCAATTGAATATATTATACTAAAACTCTTTCTTTTAAATATTTTGTGAAGTGCCGGGCCACGTTGAGGCAATAATGAAACATGCTCATTTTGAAAGACGTCGGCATCTTGATGATTTGTCGGTTCCCATTAACATTCTAACATCTTCGCTCCAGGGTAATAATCTCGATGAAAAATCTAAAGCTTTCATTACAGTGCAACATGCAAATATGCTATGGCGTGCAAGTATAATTTAATTTTTAATATATAAAAGTTAACAATATTGATTAAGCTTATTCTAGCTTTGGATATATATTAAAAGAATAAAGGTTCAATAGAAGAAGCTCGCCAGATTTATCAAGAGAACTCAACTAAATATCTTGATAGCAAATATTTTTGGTTGAATTATTTTAACTTTGAATTATTTCAAATCGGTTAGTATTGAATATCATCTTTTATATCCTGTACCAGATTCTCATAATGCTTGTAAACTGCATTGTATATTCAGGCTCCGCAGTAGAAACTAACGTGAAAGCGGTTTATGATTTGATTCGCAATACATCTACGCTTTTACCGGAAACGATAAGAGATTTTTCGCATCGATATCTTGATTTTCTTATGGAACGTGGTTCAACTATAGCTTTTTATAATAAGATCGATGTTGAAGCTAATGGCCCCATCACTGTACGTCCAGTTTTGGATACCAAAAAACGTGGAGCTGATGAAGAGCCTGAAAAACCTATAAAGCAAGTCAGAATGGATGGCGTTATTGATGCTGCCGCAGGAACACCTGCAATTCCAGTGGCACCATATACCACCACCGCTGGAGTGCAGCCACCGTATTATTCTCAAGGACAATGGAGTGCATCAGGGTATTCTGTTTACCCCACCGCTAATACTGCTCAGCCGGTTAGCATCAATTTATTCTTCAACGTTTATATTTAACATATCGAATCTAAAGTTTAATCTACTTTAAGGCAACATACCAATACCCTTATCAGTATCCTCAACAAGCTGCGACTACACCTACCACTCCCGCACAGGCTCCTGTGGCTACGTGGGACTATGCACAACCAAGTACTACAGGATATTAATTCTGTGAAAAGACGAATGAACTGAACTTAATTTGTTCCGAGTTTTTTTTTTTGTTTTTTTTTTTTTTTTCTTTTTAATTTGCTGATCATGTTTGAGATGTTTGCTTTAGGAAATTGAAAAGTAGTGATCCTGGCCAATAGTGAAAAAGTCTGCTAAAGCTAATTTCGGCTTAGCTGGCCAATTTTTTCAAAATCGGCAGATCGGTTTCTTATGATAATAATTCGCGCATAAGCTTTTGATCATTACAAAAAGTTTTTTTGTATATATATTGAGTCGTACTTTCTTGTGTAACATCAAATATATATCATTAGAGGTATAATGTGTAAGCGATGTACTCAAATAATGGATTTAGATCATTGACAAGTGATACAATATTTTTTAATTAGCGTTATAAAACATAAACCGTAATACGGTGTATTAACAGAAATTTGAAACTCCAATAAAAAAAATAATTTTTTATTTGTAGTGTTTTGTGTTTGCTCGAGATCTCGACAATTCAAGATCTCATTGACATTCAAGATCTCGATATTTTAGTATTTGAGTTTCACTTCGATAAATATATTTTAGATTTTTAACTCAATTTAAAAGGCTAATTGTTTTTTTGACTAAATTATAATTAATACAGTATAATTGAAATTTAAAACATCAAAGTTATTTTATTAAAATATTTTTAGATAAAAGTTAAAATAAAAAATTTGTATTTATAAGAACAGAATAAGTAAAAATTATAAGTAATTTTAGTTATAAGAGTTGGCAAAATTTTATATTATAAGAATTTGCTTTTAAGTAGCTAAGTTTTTATTTTACAAACTAGACTATATAAAATTTATTGTATAATATAATATAGTAAAGATTTTTAAACCAAAATTTTAAAAAATTCTATTGTATATAAAAAATACTGTATACTGTATATATAAAATACAGTATAATATTATTTAAAACAAATAAATACCTACTTAGAACTCTTTTTAACAATCACCTGCACCAAATTTTCCACTAAAAAAAAAACAAATATTTATTAAAGAAACAGATATAGTATTTATAAAGGTTAACCAAGTTGCTTCTTTGTACTTTTGACTCAGAGACTTCTTTATATATTTAGCATGCAAGTCAAGAGTGTTTTTGTACAAGATAACTAGCAGAAGAGTGTGTTTTTGTACAAAAAATTTTGAAAAGGTTTTTTATCTTTGCTAATGAAGTTTTTTATATCTGTTTTATACAGAAAATAGCAAATAAGCTCTTTTCTATCAACAATACTCTTTTGAAAGTCTGGTGTCTTGCCACCACTTTTTACCTTAGCTGTTCTTTTTACAAATTTGCTTACTAAAAATAGGCTTTTTGGTATACTTTATTAAAAGATCAGCTTTGTTTATCTTTTTTTAATTTAGACTGAATTTGGTAATATGTTTGTTTTGCAAGCATAATATACCTATTGTTACAAAATAGGTTGTAACACAGTGTGACAATAGAATAGAATAGTTAGTTATATTCGAGTATCTATATTATTATTATTATATATTATATTACTAGTTATTATTATATAGTTATATTCATTAGTATAGTATTTATTATTTTATTATTGTATTATTGTATTAGTTATAGAACTATTACTGGCTAGTTATATACAGCACAGTAATGCTGCACAAGTGCCTCCAAGTGTTTCTATACAAGTGCCTCCAAGTGCCTCTATATAAGTGCCTCCAAGTACCTCTGTACAAGTGCCTCCAAGTGTCTCTGCATGAATGCCTCCAAGTGTCTCTGTATGAGTGCCTCCAAGTGCCTCTGCATAAGTGTCTCTAAGTGCTTTTGTACAAGTGTCTCTAAGTGCCTCTTACATGGTTTAGCCATTACACTTCTTATGTGTAGAAAAGTTATAAAAAGGGAGTCTCTGCCTCTTTTGCTCAAGTCAGAGTTTTCCTACTCTCTCATAGAATCTAGCCTTATATTATTCTACCCTTCTTATATTTGTATAATATGATATTCCCCCTCTAGAGTAAATCCTACAGACAAGGTTATCACTGTGACATTTGTGTTTAATAAAGTTAATACCATATACCATTACTATCCCAAACCGTTTGTCTACTGCTATAAAGTATAGTGAATACTTTACTCCACTCCCTGTATATTCCTACTATAGGTTTCTCTACAGTGAGTGATCTTGTTACCTTGCTATATTGTTGATAGAAGGCTATAGTATTGTAACATTTTGGTGCCTCCTGGTGAAAAACCAAAACATCACTCCGGAATGCCAAAATTATTTCTGAAAACCCACATTGCTCTTGGAAAGTTCAATACCCGAAAAGGCATAATCTATTTTGAAAAGCAACATCTATTGTGAAAACTTTCATCTTGATTTGAATTTTGAATAATTATTGACAGCACTTATATTTTACAAGGTATAAATTTTATTATTATTTGAGGATTAATTCTAGTGTGAATTAATCAGTAATTATCATACTACCCAGTGTTATTATTTTATTGTTTGGAGTTATAGTACTCCCTGGTATTATTTATTATTACAATTGCTTGTAGTTACTATACTATCTAGTGTTATTATTATATTGTTTGTAGTTATTATTACCTGGTGTTATTCTAATTATTGTTTGTAGTTAATGCTACCTAGTATTATATTGTTAAATTGTTTCATTATTATTGTATTGAAATTATTGTTATTACTAACTCTTTTAGAAGAATTTTGAATTTTATTTTAGCCTTATAGAAGATCCCCTAACTCAATATTATCTTACTGCTATTAAAAACCATCAACAAGCTCATATTGATAGCCCGGCTATTTCTTATATTGTTTTGCAAACCCTTAAATCTGATTTATTATGTGTTGAGTGTTTTGCCCCAAAAACCCCTGGCAGCCACTCAACCTTCCTTCATTTTTGGCAGTGGTATTCTCAAGAATATCAAGCTATATCTTATAGTCACAAAACTCAATCTACTTATAACAAATTAGTTACTGCTTCTCGATCTACTACTTGTGATATTATTTTTAGTTGTCATTATAGAAACAACATATCCTCACTTCGCTCTGTAGTTTCAATTTTATTTTGAAACTATACCTCACACGCTTCTATCTTCCAAATTTTTGATAATAGAAATCATTTTGATAATTATATTAATAACCCTAACTTTACTCTTCCTGCTATTTAATTAATTACTATATTTGAAAAATCTCCATATACTATTCCTGTAAAAGCTATTAAAATTGTTGCTGAACCTATTGCTAGTTCTTTTGAAATTACTCAGAAAGATACTGAGGAAGTTGCAACAACTTCTATTATTGACACTACTTCTAATCTCTCTAAAACTATTACTATTACTCTTGGTAATAAAACTAAGGAAATTTCTACTATAATTAATTCTGTTAACCTAGAAAATATAACTAGCTCTACTTTTTATACTCCTACCTCAAGTCCTATTACTATTGTTTCTAATATAAATAATAGTACTATTAGTAAATTAGTATTACTCCAACTCCATATTTCATCTACCTATCTTGATATTTTAGGAGATATTAATAATACTTTATTTACAAATACTGCTATCGAAAACCCTTGGTATAATCCTCATATCCCTTATTATACTTACCAATTGAAGTACACCCTGTTGAGAAAAATAATACCCCTTATATTTCAATATACCTATCAATTGAAGAAACAACTTCCAAACCCAAAATATTTACAAGTCTATTTGAAATATTTCTAGAAGAGGAATTTTCTATTTCATTAACTAAAACTCCTTCCACCTCTGAAGATTCTGAATCATCTGTTGATACTACAGGATTATATTATCATATTGATTAATTATTTCGTGAAGAAGATAATTCAAACCAAGAAAGAAAAATAGAAGACAATTATGATGAAGACGAAATTCAAGTTGAAGAAGAAAACCCTATGGTTGCTGCTGCAAAAGCAATTAGTAAACTTGCTAAAGCTTTAAATAAAAATAGAAAAGGCAAAAAGAATCTCATTAAAATTGAAGCTTTTAAAGGTGATGGAAGTCAAGACTCTATTGAATGGCTTAATGAATTTGACCAAGCTGCTAAAGCAAACTATTGGAGTGAAGATAGACAACTTGAATTGGCCAAAGCTTATATAAAAGGAATTGCTAAAGAATAGGTAAAAACCAAAAATAACAACCAACTCAGAACATATTGGAATGCAGAAGCAGAAGATACTAGTTTTAAAACTTTATTCAAAGAAAGATTTAATACTACTAGATAGAAGGCCAAATGGCAACAACAACTTTTTGAACTTAAACAAGGCAGTAGTACTGTTAATGCTTATATTGCCAAGTTTAAATGCCTTAAAGATAGAGTTGAAGAATTATCTGAAACTTTTCTAATCTAACAATTTATTAAAGGATTAAGACCTGAATTTGCTTTGCCTGTACAAGTTTCTGCCCCTGCTAATTTAGCTACTACTATTGAAACAACAAGACTCTGGAAAACAAAAAAATTTATAACTACTGACACTGACATTAAAGAAGCCATTATTCAGCTTACTGACCAAATTGCCAAGTTAAGTATTAATTTAGTCCAACAACAACAACAAGTACAACAACCCCAAAAACTTGCTTATACTGCTGAAAAAAAACTTACCCCAAACAAAAGTAAAGCTCAATATTTTTACTGTGGAAACCCTGGTCATTATATTGCTAACTACTACAAAAAGAAAGTGATGATCAGAAGAATGGAGGAAATAGAAATTACTATTAAGATCAAAATTCCCAATCTTCATGTTATAGAGAACAAGATAATCGAAGCTATAGAAATAATAGAAGTCAAAGTCAAAGTCAAAGTAGAGATAGAAACTACCATTCTCAAAGAAATAGAAGTAGATCTAGAGAAAAAAGTCAAGAGAGATGGAGACCAAGATCAAATCATTCTCCTTCTCCTTATTACCAAAATGTGAATATGGCTGAAACCAAACCTAAAACCACTCGAATATGAAAAGATTTATTAGACAACTACTCTATTCGAACTGCTCTAACCGTACATATTACTAATTTAAACTGAGAAAATACTTTACCCGAACCAACAAACCACATAACCTCTGTAAAATGTTATATTGATATTCAGGATCAAACTTTATCTGCTATTGTTGATAGTGGAGCTGCTGTTAGCATGATTTCACACCAAACTGTTAAAGATCTAGGACTTAAAATAGAAGAATCATCTACAAGTCTTATTGTCGCTACTACAGGAATTACGTCCAGACCTCTTGGAATTATTCAAAATTTACTCATTCAAATACAAGAAAAATTGATCCCTTTTGATGTTGAAGTTGTATCTGCTACTTCATATTCATTATTGTTTGGAAATAATTGGTCTAAAAAAGTTGAGGCCAATTATAATTAGAAAACATGCCAGTATACTATTTACTGAAAGGTAAAAAGATTGTATTGAATACATCTTATGAACAAACAAGAAACAATCTACTTGTACCATTCCTAAAGAATTTGATCTGTATAAGGAAGAATATTTAACTCCTCATAAAGCCTATGCTTTTACTACTGAAGAACAAGAAGAAGAAAGTTAGACTACATTTACTTCTCGCCGTAGAAATAACCAATTCTGTAAAATTTGTAACCTTACTACCCATATCACTAGGAACTATTCTGAAAATACTTGTTATTATTGTTATCAAAAAGGCCATATTCTTGCAGACTGCTCTAGAATACAAAATAGAAGAAGTATCTGCAGAAATTATAACCAAAGTGACTACTTGTTTAAAGATTGCACTCACAATACATGCTATAGTTGTAATCAAACAGGCCATATTAAAATTAACTACCCTCTTGCCCAACGGAAATTAAATAACCTTACTTATCAGTGTAGATGCAACAAGGACCAAGTTGAGGAAAGAAGATTAACTTATTATAGTAAAAGATGTACCCACCATTGCTATAAATGTTTGACTCCAGAACGATCTAATAACTTGCATGATTATAAAAATAAATTAATCTGTACTGCTTGTTACAAGACTTACTTCGAAGCTCTTGAAATAGATGATCCAAGAAGCCAAGAATATTATCAATATGGATTAGAACATGGAACTCTTGTCTGTTGTAAAGTCTGTGAGACCCAAAGACCAAGATCCAGAATATATCAATTAGAAAGTATACAAGAAGAATTATGGTTCTGTGAATTGGAACACATATATGTTTACAAGATTAGCCAAGATATTTAGTATAGTTCAAATTATAATGTTTGGGCTAGAATTCAACATTATATTAAGTCAACTCGAAGTGCTGGATCTTAATACAACCTAAACCAAAACTGAATCTATCGAATTGCTTTGGTATTATTAGAGAAAAGTGACATAGAAATAACTGAAGCTATGGTAGAACAAGAAACAGATCAGTATAACTGAGACTGGTTTTCTGATAAAATTACTATCCTTCTCCGAGATGAAGCTGTTCTAACTGAAATAGAAAAAGCCACCCTACAACAAATTCTACATGAATCTTTTGATACTGACCACCCATATTTTGATAGCCATAAAGCTATAAAAAATTTAAGAAAGAATTTTGAAAGAAAAGTACAGCTTTGTAAAGAATGCTTCCTAGCCAAACAACTTGATAAACTTGAACTTAACCAAGGATATTGCGATAAGTGTTATTAGGAATTAACCTAATTAACCCTACTTGCTGAATTACCAGAGGATAAAGAGGAAGAAAATATTAATCTACCCCTACCAGAAGAAGGAACAACTGAACCTCTGCAACAAACCTTTGAATCTGAAGAATCTATACAACTACCTCTTGAACTTGAAGAAAAGGATCTAATTATTGAACGATTAGAAACTAGAGTTCAATATTTAGAAAATAATTTTAAACAAATTATGGAATTTATAAAGCAACAAATTATTCACCATCAACAACATGCTAATTACTATTCTCATTTATTTGCCTCTCAATCAAATTTTTAATAAATCCTAGGCATAATGAAAAACTACCTAAAGACTCTGAATATTTGCCTACCGAAAAAGAAGCCCTCCAACAAGCATTACAACAAAATACAGAAAGAAATAACTTCTTACTACAAGAAGCTTATATAATAGATACTCTGATCCCTTATAAAGAGTATGCTTTGGAACAAACTAATATAGTCAATGTAGGACCTTTAACCAAAGAACAAGGAAGAAAATTTAGAACCTTGCTTACTAAACTTGCAAACCTATTTGCAAAAAATATTACAGAACTTGGATATATCCAAATTGTTCAACATAAAATCTATACAGAAGATGTGTCTCCAATTAATTCCTGACTTTATAATGTCCCTCCTAATGAGCAAGAGTTTATAAAAGAAGAAATAGAACAAATGCTTAAAAGTGGGATTATTTGACCTTTTAAAAGTCCCTGGACCTTACCTATTGTCCTAGTACAAAAGAAAAAAGGTAAACTTAGATTCTGGGTTAATTACAGAAAACTTAATAGTATTACCAAGAAAGATGCATATTCTCTACTCTAAATACAAGAAATACTCAATATCCTTGCTGGTTCTCTACTTTAGATTTAGCCAGTGGATATTGGCAAGTTATAATAGATTCTAAAGATAGAGAAAAGACTGCTTTTATTACTAAATATAGTATTTATGAGTTCAATGTAATGCCTTTTGGATTGTGCAATGCTCTTGCTACATTTCAATATTTAATAGATCGAATCTACAAAGGACTTATCTGGAAATCCGTAGTTGTATATATTGATGATACCAATATAATTTCACGAACATTTGGTGATTATTTAAAATATTTGTGAATTGTGTTTCAATGCATTAGGAATGCTGGATTAAAGTTAAATTTAGAAAAGTGTAATTTCTAGATAAAATTACTACCTTTTCTTGGACATATTATTAGCTATAAAAGAATTTTCTCTGACCTCTCAAAAATAGAAACAGTACAGAAAATACAACCTCCTAATAATGTTACCAAACTTAGATCCTTCTTAGGTTTTGTAGAATACTATCGACAATTTATCCAGAACTTCTCTGCCATAGCCCAACCGTTAAACCAACTTTTACATAACAATACACCATATCATTGGGGACCGAAACAACAAGAAGCTTTTGAGTTTCTTAAACAAAAGCTTATTACTGCACCAATATTTGCATATCCTAACTTTAAATAATAATTCATTCTGGCTACTGATGCTTCTTACCATAGATATGGAGCTACGCTAAGTCAAATAGATGATGATAGAAAAGAACATCCTGTTACCTATGCAAGCAAAAGCTTAAAACCTGAAGAGCAAAATTATTTTGCTACAGAACTAGAATGTGCTGCTATAGTAGGGCTATAGAGCATTTTTATAATTATCTAGATGCTACCAAATTCACACTTGTTACTAACTATCTTGCTCTTAAATAGCTTAAAACTGTTGATTCTAAAAAACATATTAGAAGATGGATTTTAAAACTACAACCCTACAATTTTGTCATAATTCATAAACCAGGAAGAATTCACTCAAATGTGAATGCTTTATCAAGACTCTAATCTATATCTTTAGATTTAAATTGATATCAAAATATTTATAATTACCTAAACTCTCAGACAATACCAACATATTTTACCTCTTATCAATGAACCCAACTCCAGAATCAAGCAAATACTTTGAGATTAAAAATGGACTATTATATAAAAGAAATAAAAAGAAACCAGACCAACCTTTTCAAGTCATAAAATGGACCAAAGTAGACCCTGTTTTATATATAATGCATAATCACCCTACTGCTAGACACTTAGGTATTGATGCTATGTATTATAAAATTGTAGAACACTATTATTAGGACCAAATATATAGAGATATTAAAGAATATGTTAAAACTTGTAAGCAATGCCAACGTAGAGGCTAATGTTGTTAGTCGAAATTATTTTTGCCAATGTCAAAATTTGTCTAAATTAAATTGTCTAAATGTCTAAATGTCTAAATTAATTTTTTAATATTTTTATTAGTAATTTTTAAAAAAATAACAATGTTAAAATTGCCTAAATTCAATTTGTCTAAATGCCTAAATGTCTAAATTATTTCGATTAACAACACTAGTAGAGGCAAAGCTCAAAGAAAAGAACCATTACACTCTATTAAAATATGAAAGAATTGGAATAAATTTAGTAAAACCTTTATCTATAACCAACTCAAATAATTAATACATTATTGTTGCTACAGATTATCTAACTCAATGGTCCAAAGCCCAAGCCATATCTGATACTAGTGCCTTAACCCTTGCCAAATTTATCTTTATTGAAATTGTATATCAACATGGAATTCCTAAGATAATATTCTCTAATCAAGAACCTAATTTTTGAAGTAATATGATTAAACTTTTGTGTGAAAAATTCTTGATTCACTACAAGTTTTCATCACTATACTATCCTCAGACCAATGGAATGGTTAAACATCTTAACAAAACACTATGTAAATTACTTGCTAAAATTGCAACAAGCCAAACTTGGAATAAACAACTACCTGCCATCTTATTTGCATACCGAACAAAAAGGCATACAACAACTGGATATACACCATTTCAATTAGTATACAGTAGACAAGCAATACTACCTATCAAAATACTATTACCAACCTCTGAACTTGAGCCAAAAATTGATCTACAAGATAGTATTTTAACTCATGCTTATGAGTTAATGTTGTTACAGAGTAGTAGCCTTCTTAATTTACTCTATAACGATGACACGGCACAGGGAATCCTTTCGTAGGTATATGCGGTGTCCAAGAGGTAAGTATAGCTTCTTTT
>CAJVPY010002670.1:0-15611 GCA_910591965.1 Dentiscutata erythropus | reverse complement strand
TACATGAAAATTGATTTTCGTAAAATTACTTAAAATTACGTAAATTTACGTAAAATTACAGTAATTTGCCAACCCTAGCTGAGGCACCTAAGCGGTTCATATCAAAAATAAATGCCGAAATAGTTTCTACGACATATATACTTACGTACGAGCTTTCCTAGAATTTGTATGATCTTAAAATAATAATAATAATAATAATAATAATAATTTCTCATTCATTTATTTCATGTAAGTATACAGTATATGTCGTAAATAATAATAATAATAATAATAATAATTTCTCATTCATTTATTTCATGTAAGTATACAGTATATGTCGTAAATAAGAACAGAACTTAAGTTGATTCGGAATTTTTAAGGTTAGAGTTGGAATTTTTGGCATAATTATTCCGTTCTAATCTAAATGGATTCAGATACAACATATATAATATCTACTATATATAAGTACTGTATGTAAAAAAATATAATTTTATTTAATTGTTAAAAAAAAAATAGTTATTTTCATACATATATTTAAAAAAAAATAAAGGTTCGTTATAGCACATACATATATATAATATATATATAATTTTTCTAATTGTTAAAAAATGTAGTTACAGTATATTCATATATATATATATATATAAAAATAAATGTTCGTTATAGCACATACATATAAATTTATTGTTATAGAATAAGATTTAGTTCAAAAAATCTAACAGTTCTACAATGCATAAGGTTGATTTTCTGAGTTAATTTCAACCATAACTGGAGAAGACAAAATCTCTTCATCTTCTCGAGGTGCATCATTAGTTTTTGAACTTGAAGCTTTTCCATTTTCTTCTTGTTCTCTAAACAAAATATCGATAACTCGATCGATATTTCCATGATACCGTTTCAACAAATCTTCATATTTTTCATTATCATCTGATGAGAATCCCATGGAATTTAAGATTTTAATTTTTTCGGATAATTGTTCTGCAGAAAGTTTGCGATTGTGACAATTACGATAAGCAGCATAACCCCGATAACATCCGGAATTAGATGCATTATTACATGATTTTTTATCAGAACAATAGTTCTTTGCTCTGGTAGATTGATTACATTGACTAAATGAACGACCACATTGAGGGCTAACGGATACGAAGTTAGCATAAGGATAACCAAAAACATGTGGGTAAGAATTGAAAGAGCTACTGTATCTAAAAGGGCAATGGCTAAATTGAGGACTATAATAATGGGAATATGCCCAGGGCCGACGAATCAAGAAAATAATTCGAATAGGATCATGTTCATTGGCATCTTCAGACGATTCTTTAGTAGTTTTAGGATTATGTTCATTAGCATCTTCAGGTGATTCTTTAGTAGCTTTAGGTTGTTCAGGGACATCTTTATTGACATTAACGAATGATTCATCAGTTTCTTCATCAGTTACTGACACATGAGGATAATAAGAAGGAGGTCGAGAATCAAGTTCCGGATTAGGACGTGATTCTGGTTCGTGTACTTTTGTTTCGACATTGCTATTATCTTTCTCGTGGTTAGCGGTTGTTAATATGAGTTTAATAGGTTTGCCGTTGGAGTATTGTGAAAGAACTTCCTGAAGTTCTAAATCGCTAGAAATGGTGATCACATCTCCTTCTTCATCAGTATAAGAGACATTTAATGGATTATTGGGAATTTGGAAAAGATCTCTTAATTGAGATTCCAAATTGATCCAGGTAGAATCAGGAGAAATGGTAAAGCGACGAACTATAGAATTATAAATAACTTTAATTGTTGCCATTTTATAAATAAATAATACTAGCGATAAATTTTAAATCTTTGAGTATATTTAATTTTTATTTTCGAAATATGAATATATGTTGAATTGATAATTTCACAACGAGGTTTTCATCCACACCTTATATACTTTTCCTCTACCTACACACGCAATCGATTAATAAGCCAAAGAAAAAATTCTAGACTGTCCTTGAAATCGATTTTAAAACGAATCGTGGTTGCCGAAGTTTAGCCGCAGATACAGAAGGTTGCTGACGTATTAATAACAACGTAATAAAGCTGATACTTGTACGCTTAATTCGTATGCACGTACAACGTCAATAACAATATTAATGTCAGATATTGCCATATATGGTTAGCATTCGATCGAATTTAATTTATTTATAACTGGATTTAGCAAAATTATAAAATTCTAGAACTACTTGTTACGTTCTAGAACAAAAGATACGTCACGAAATTGACGGAATCAAGTTACTTACGTATTCAAATTACGACTAACCCAAAAGATGGCCAAAGAAAAAAAAAAGTATATATATATATAGGGTGCGTTAATTATCAATTGTTTTTATAAAAGAATGGCAACAATTAATGTCACATACGGAAATACAATTCATAACATTACACTCTCACCAAATTCCACATGGTTAGAATTAGTATCTAACCTTCGTGATCTGTTCCAAATTCCTCGCGGCGCTTTTATCACTGTATCTTATATCGACGAAGATGGTGATATAATTACGATATCAAGTGATATAGAGCTTTGGGAATTTTTTTCACAATATTCGGTTAACAACACAATTAAACTTACATTAAACACTACAAACTCCCTAATTAATAATGAAGGTACTTCAGCATCTATGCCAATTATAGAGACTACAACAGCTTTAGAACAGTTAAATATCAATGATGAAACTTTAAAATCGAACCATAGTCATGTGACATTGGATACAAATCAACAAAAAACAACTAGTGAAATTGACAATGCGGCTTGGTCATCTTCCATAACTAACCATATCTTGAATGAAGCTGATGAGGAAGATGAACCTGAAATAATTATCATATTCTCTCGTCGACCATTTAGAAAATTTCGACAATATTCGCATAGATATAGTGGATGTCCTCATTATGGAGAACGAAATACGCATGGTAGACATCACCCTTACAAATATCAACTTAATTCAGAAGAATTGACTGAAAAAGTCAAAATTTTAAATTCAATGGGATTTAGAGATACGAGTCATAGAAAATATGAAGAGTTATTAGAACGGTTTAATGGAAACATATCACGAGTTGTTGATGTACTGGTTAGAGAACAAGAAAGTAGAAAACAAGATGATAAGAGTGAACAAGAACAATTAGGTGAGCCGGGAGAAGCAAGTAATAATATAGCAATGGAGATTACTGATTCGGAAAATCGACCTTACTTTTTGTAAAAATGAATACTTGTACGATTTATTTAATCTAAATTTATAAATTATGTAAGAATTTTGAACTATTGAATAAATTTTATATTTTATATACTCATGTGTTATAAAGAGTATTAATGTCTGGTATCTTTACTGCCACCAGGAAAGAAATTTTCTAACATATTTCGAGTAACTGGACGAGTATACTAGTATACTTATATATCTTTATTCTCATCCACTAATCATTTTAATCAAGTATACTTATACCAAATCCCAATTTTATTATGTTTGGAATTTGGGGATTTTGAGTTTATAGTTTGTGCGACTATTTTTATATGCTTCACTCTTATTTATATAACGATGATATAGATACACGTCACTCTGGTTATATAGGCATTTTTGAGGCATTAGCAAAAAATTTCAAAATTGTCGATACGTATAGTGAGTTATACCGACATTTTATGTGCTGAAATTGGCTTATGCTGAAATTTTGCCGTATTTTATTATGACCTTTGTTAGGGTTTTTTTTAATAGTTTTATTAATAAAAAGTATATGTGAATTTTTAATAGGTATTATAAATTTAAATAGAGACCCCAAGTTTTAGCATAAGCCGCCACATTTTATATTAAAATTTTTGAAAAAAATGTTAGTATAGAAAGATTTTACTATGATGTTACATCCAGATGTCGGTATGCCCAGAATGACGTGTATATAGTCAAGCCTCCATATCTGCAGGCTCTATAAAATACATAATTGCACCCTATGCCTCAGCCCCAACTACTAATGAACACTTATAAAACTACGCTTGTGGTCAGTCCCAAGAGGGTGTATATATAGAGGTTTGACTGTATTTAATTAGAATAGTTGGGATGAAAAGTATGCTCGTTGATTTTACAATATAAACTAATTTACCATTAAAAAATTTTGCTGACAATCAATTTCAAGAGCCTTTTGTGATCCAAATCGCTATTTGGGGGTGAGTCAGTAGAAACGCACCATATTTGGTTTTTTTTAAAAATGAGTTTTTGTAATATATAGTTATATTTTATTATAAAAAATAAATTTACTTAATAAAGATTTTTAATTTGTTTAATAAATATTTAGAGAAAAAAAGATTAAAATTTTACTATATAAAATTTTGTAAAATCAATTTTAGATCGGTTGTAAATCGATCTTAGATCGATTTTGGGGTTCGGATACTAATCTAATCACGTGATTTAGTGGATTTGTGTAACAATATTAAGTGTTTCAGTAGAAACGCACCATAATCTAAAAATAGATTTTTATAATCACTAGAAATAGATTTTTGTAGTAGGTAGTACATACGTATCTTACATAGTATGCTTATCATTGTTATTCATATCGATATGATTCTTCCTGGTTAAACTAATCTTTGATTTAGGTATTCAGTGTTTAAAAAATTAAATCTAAATTTTGAATACTAAAATCTTAGTTTAAAATATAATAGCAGATTTTGATCATTAACTACAATTTACAGTATCCAGAGTCTTATTCAAGAACTCTATTTTCTAAAAATTTGAATAGTACTGGGTACTATTCATAACTATAGCAATTTCATTTGTGAAGAGAATATAAGATAGTGGGCTTTGATTTAAAAACTTTCAGTATGCTAAATGTCAAGAAGGTATATACTCATTTTTAAATACTTATTAATTGTGTAATAGTTATTGTATTTATTCTGGTTAATACTAAATATTATTAAAAATACTTGCAAATTATAATATTCTTGAAATTAAGAACTTGTCCCGGATCTTATATTTTTTATGTTTATCAAAGGTTCATATAGATTTTTTTTTTTTTAATTGATTACAAAGGTAAAAGCAAAATGAGTTAACTATAAATATAAAAATATCTAAAATTTAGGATATAATATCGTTGTTTTGCTAGTATAATATTGAAGGTAATTAGAAGTAAATTTTATATTAGAGGATTTCAAAATTAAAATAAATAAAAGTTTAAAAATCTTATTTTTATGTTTCAAAATTCTGAAATAAGAAAACTAAATAGGTGAATACGGATATGAAATTTATAACCTTTTTAAAAAAAAATAGAATTTAAAGATTACTTAATTTGAAATTAATTTATCATTTATTTTATCTAAAATTAGATGCTGAATTATTAATTTTGAAACTCTCAGTATCAGCGATTTTATTCTATATAAAACCTGTTTTGCTACTTAGTCTTTAGCTAGCAATTCTTGGCTAGCCAAAATTTTTTTTACCAATACTAATTCTAATTTTTAATATTTCTTACATGTATATTATACTACAGACATATGGGCGAATCGGCAGAATTGGACCTTAGCTAGAGACACCAAATTTTAATTTAAACCTCATATTTTCTCATATTTAATTGGATAAATGTACAAAACAATTACTCAATAATATTTTAATAATTTAGAACTATGCTATAAATAATTATAAGGATATAATGATTATACAAAACTATGTGTCAAACCCATCTGTCTCAGCTAAAATCTATCTGTTTTCTATTAGTTAGAGCTCTACTCAGACATATTATTTGACAGTATTGTATATCGCTAGCTCAAACTCATTTGTCTGAGGCATGTTGTTTGAACAATTTTATTCTTTAAAAAGGTAGTTTGCATAACCTTTTCATTGTCAAACGACCTGACCCTTCTATAAAAATTTTTGGTGTACTGTGTCTACAGTTGCGTATTCCTGCATGATTCCGCATATTCGCCCATATGGAACTATAATAATAAGAATATAGTAAATAATTATTATGCAATACACGGTTATGTAATACAAAAACTACTTTTGAGCTGCTTTTTATGCAGGGATATTCATGATCAAAAATTTATGGCGAAAGCCTATTCCTAGTAGTATACAAACCAATGAGTACTGAAAAACATCCAATATTTGATAGCGTTTTTGCAGAAACGCATAGAGAATTGGAAAGTCTAAATAATGAACTAATTCAATTGTGTAATTCTTATCAATCTACATATAATTCAGATGAAGATGAGAATGCAGATACAGATATTTCATATTCAAATTTATCTTCAACAGAGAATAAGTATAGCAATAGTAATTTTGATGACATATTTACTTCTGATCAAATAGATAATTTTTATAAATTATACTTATCATTTCCGATGCAAAATATAATAGAGTATCAAAATATTCACACAAAAAAATTAGAAGAACAAGATAATAATGCATTTATACAAAAATTAGAGCAAAAAAAATGTTGCACGAAACTTTGTTTAAACAAAGTTGATCATCAATTAGCATTAAATAGATTTAAGGAAGTTAAAGCAATGTCTATTTCTGAAAGTAACTTTTTTTTTTTAGAAATAATCCATGCAAATATTAGAAAATCTGAATTAATTGATGGAACACTAAAAACTCATATAACTACTAAATATAGCTTTGAAGGAACAGAAATTTGTCTGGAAGCTTGGCTTTTAATACATGGCATAGGTACAACACGATGGAAATCGTTACGAGATCATTATCAAAAAAATGGACTTGTACAAAAATTTCATAATCTAACAGGCCGCAATAGCAACAATGCAATTCCTTTTATTACAGTTTTATCTGTATTAAAATTTATAATTAATTTTGCCAAAATTCATGGACTTCCGTCACCTGGTTAGTATATAATTTAATATTAATATTTAATTTATTGGTAATAATATTTAAAATATTATAGGACGTAGTTTTCATGATGACACCAAAGATATTATGTTTTTGCCATCTTGTGAATCAAAATGATTATTGTATCAACTATACAATAGTATAACAACTGAAGAAGAAGACAAGCAAATTAGTTTATCAAGCTTTTTATGAATATGGAAAAGATATCTTCCAAATATAAAATTTATGACACCGCGCAGTGGTTTGTAAATCAGCCAGGTTTCAAGTTAAATATTGGTCCACAAATAAAATAGAACAAAAAATTCAAGAATAGACAAATCATTTTAATTGGGCTGGATTAGAGCGTGAAAACTACAGGTGGAAGTTTATTTGTTATACTGATTGTAATAAACTAATACATTTTTGGATATTACTACGTATCACTAAAACTATAAAAATAAATTTATTTAGAGCATGTGTGTTAAAAGCGAAAATAGCACTAAAATCATTAGGTAATATAATGCGCCCAGGAACTCCTAATACTATTGATATTGAAAACCACATATCTTGGGATTTTGCTGAAGGAGTTCAGATTCCATATTCGTCCCAGCAAGAAGGAGCCACATACTTTAAGTCTTTTTATAAAATAGAAGTATTTGGTATATGCGAAGAAGAAATACCACGTCAGGTAATAATAGGTTATAAAATGTTAATAGATTCAAATATTAAATTTATTTATTTTATTATTTTATAGGTTAATTATCTAATTCCTGAACACGAAAGCATTGGAAAGGGAGCTAATTCAGTAGTGTCACTTGTGCATCATTATTTTACAACACATGGTTTGGGAGAAAAATATGTAACGATTCATACTGACAATTGTGTCGGACAGAACAAAAACAACATAATGATTAAGTATTTAACTTGGTGAGTGATGAATAGCTTGCATGATAGAATAATATACAGTTTTATAGTCGTTGGTCATACTAAGTTTGCACCTGACAGATTTTTTGGTTTATTTAAATTGAAGCTTCGAAATTCTGAGGTTGATGATTTATGTGATTTGATGCATGTTGTAGAGCAATCAACTACTGGTAGATACAATCAAGCAGATACAGTTATGGGCTCTGATGGATTTCAAAGAATTATATTTTATGATTGGGCAAAATTTTTGGACAAATTTTACACATCAATTCCATCTCTTCTTGAACAACATCATTTTATTATGTCAAGCAAAAATCAAGGAAAAGTGGAGACAAGAGCACGTGTTGATGGAAATATAACTCAAGTTTTAATTGCACGAGTCAGTACAATTCCATGAGCTGAAAATGGAGCATTAATTCTTCCAGAAGTTATTATGCCGCGTGGTATTAGTTTAGAACGTGAATGGTACTTATTTGATCAAGTAGCACAGCACATTCAGAATTCCTCAAAATGTGATATTTATTGTACAATGCCTAATGTTCCCAAGCCAAAAAAATCAAAACATTAAGCATTCTACTTTATTATTCAGGTATTTATAAATAATTAAAATTACAACATATAAAAAGAGATGCTATAATAAATGAACTCTAATTATTCTTGTATATCAAATAAAACTTAGATTAATATATACGGCTAAATAATGACAAATAAATCTTCAAACGATTTTTAACAAAGCTTTCAGCTTAACTATTTTCATTTCGTTACTTCATTTTGGCATCCGGTGCAAAAACAAAAATATCTATTTAACGAACTTTTAAACTATTTGACATACTAAAAATTCATTTTAGAATTTATGCTATAAGAAAACACACATTGTTACAGTTATGAAGGTTAAGGGCATTAATAAAATTCTCGGCTATAATTCTGATGAGTAGAATGAAACCATAAGAGTTGCAATGATAGCTTATTTTTTCGGGGGGGGTTTTTTTTTAAAAAATAAAAATATACTTTACTCTTAACTTATCAAGTATTGAGCTTCTGGTACGGCACAACTATTAAAGTTTGCATTATTATTATTATTATTGATATCTTTAGCATTACCACATCTTAATAATGCGTTTAATCAATGTTAAATCGGTAATGATTTAATTGTGTTTCAAAAAATGGGTTGGAGGTACTTTACAATAAAGTATAAATGCTAGATAATACAAACTTGTAAGATCTTTAACTAACGTATTATGGTTTATGATAAAGTAAAGAAACTGGGTATTGTAACCTTAGAATCTGTATTCCTTAAAGGCTTTGTTAGCCGAATAAACTTTATTAAGTATATTACATCTGTATTAGAATCAAACACATAATATGGACTATCTGTTAAGTTCATTCCTTTAATTAATCACTTTCTATAGTTGTCTAAATAACAGTCAAAGCCAAAAACTCTACGGTATTCTCAAGCGTCTAACTTAATAAATCAGAGAAAATTTTAATTAGTTTACCCGATCAATTGAGTTTAATATTATAGTACAAATTTAATTAATAACTTAACTAAGTCCTAAATTCCAATCTTTGAAAGGTTTAGGCATAGCTATAATGGTTTTTTAGTGGAGTTGGTGCCTTTGCTTACACCTCATTCAAACTTCACGATCTAGTACAGTAGTAATATAATTTTAACATTTGTTCTTGGCCCACCACTATTACATATCACAAGTAAACGAACAAATACTCAATATATCCTTTGTGCTTAATTTAAAGACGATTTTGCGCCAATTCTGGTGAATATTTTTCTTCTAACAATACTGCAATAGTGGTTCCAACTGTATATAGGCTCGTAAAAAAATTAAAGTGATTATGATTGGTTCCGAGAGATACTTGTTCGATTCGGTCGATCATTAGGCCGGATGATTGCACACAACAAAATTAAAACGTGATTTTCTCAAAATTGTGATTTTCATGATATGGTGCGTTTCTATTGACTCAACCCCATTTGATTAATAACTAAACGATTGGAACCAATTAACCGTTGATTATCTACAATATAATAATTTATATTACAAAACCTTTAAAATATCTATTACATGGTGCTTTTTAACATAGTTATTTGATACATAAATTAATTAAAAGTCTAATATTCATATAGAATTAATGTGTGTAATATATAAATGCAAAAGTCCTTAGAAGTTGCTCAACATTCGCTTATAATAAGGAGTCACTATAACTTATCCTTTTGCATCCTTAGTAATATCAAATGGTATGCATAGTCCAGGGCATGGATCCTGTTTAGAGTTTCCAGTTGCCCACAAAACTTTGCGATATAGTTCAAACGAACTAACTGCCGAGTTCGGATAACAGGCAACTTTATGTTCACAAATCCAAAAAAAATTAATTTTATCCTTCGGCCTCATCCTGTCCTTCATCCAAAATTCTTTCGAGACTTGTAACGCTCGAAGAAGTATACGTGTTTTCATTCCTATTTAACGTACTATAAAGATTAGCAAAAATAAGCTCACTATCAGTGGTTTTCCAGCAACGTATTTGAATCCTTCCGGGATTTCGGGCAATATTCCAAGTAGTGTACAATCTTGGTTTTGATCTTTGGTAGGTTGACTTTCAGCAATATAGGCTTTTACGGATTTAGGCAACTTCATGTGATTTTTTTAAAAAAATTCCTATAATAATACTGTGAGAAGCAATGCGTCGAAAACGAAAGTGTTGAAAACTTAACTATTGGATAATAAAGTGTTGGGGAAATAACTCTTTTTTATACGTTTAACAGAAACGCGTGTAATTAGAGGTGGGACATTAGAACATGAAATAACATACGGCATAGCCGTATCTGAGTAATTACCCAAATTTTATATGACGTAAGAAGGTAATTACCCTTGACCTAAGGAATGTCCCCACCTCTACGTGTAATCAAATTTCACCCAATCACCAGTTGAGTTTTTTTCAGTCAAATGAACTCAAATTAGCTTTTTTAATAAGTATACACAGTGACGCTTAATATACGGACTCTCGATATAACAGAGGCTAAGTAAATCTTGATATAATGAATCAAAGTTCAGATCACATCATAATAAGATATATATAATGGATTTACTAATAACTCACAATATTGCAGATTTTACCCAAATGTTACGTTATACAGTATCAAGAGTCTCTGTATATATACAGTCAACCTCCTATATAATCACATGTTTTTTTACTTAAAAACTTTTTAAAAAATGTGCTTATAAAGAGGATGTGCTTATATAGAGGTAGTTTTTTGTTCTTAAGTACAGAATGTGATAAGAGAGATTTTTATATTATAGAGGTGATTATATAAAGGAATGACTATATACGGGCAGCCGTCAATAGAAATCAAGCAAATTGACATTTTAAAAAAAATCTAAACCTCAACTTTCACAGCTCACATCTCAAAAGAAAGCTTCAAATTTCATTGAGGTATAGATTTTTTTAAAAATATCAATCTGCCTGATTTCTATTGACGGCTGCCCATATATACAATATATATCCCTATCTCTAAAAAAATAATAGTATCCATTTTAGGTTACACAAAGATTTTAATTTTTGGGATATTAACTGTATGTATTTATAGGCTTAGAATAGCTCATTTTAATTAAATATTCTTTAAGCTCGCGTGCGCGAATAAAATAAAAAATGACATACAGTATTCATAGACTTTGAATAACCTATTTTAAATTCTAAATATACAATCGAAATAAGACTAAATAGTAAACATTTAATGGTTTTTAATTAAAAAAAGAAAGGAAGCACATCGTCTAAAAAATGCCGATTGCATCGACAAGATCATTATATGTTCGTGTTTAAAGAAAACATTCGTCAAATTTACTAAAGTACTATAGCTGCATATCACTCACTAACGTTATTTCAGATGCTAAGGATAACTGGATATCTGCGTTAAATATCAACAATGCAATTACATATTAAAAATCGTATCACATTTTATTATACCAGATATATATATATAATTTAAATTATATATTATTACAGTATTAAGTTCGAAATAATTACATCAACCCATGTATAGAGTTTACAATAATGTTCGTATTCGGCGAATACTCGAATAAATAATTATTTTGCAAATAACACGAATATTCGAATAATTTTATTGACATGTTATTCCCGAAAATTCGAAGAAATTTATTGTCGACTATTAGTCATTTGGCGAATATTCGAATACTATAGATATATTTTGGCTTGAATAATTCAAATATTATTCGAATGGAAAACCTGTAAGCTCTATACCCATGTAATTGTCGTCAATTTTCAGATAAAACAAAGGTGCTACTTAGAAAGTTGCTTGTGAATTAAAAATGAATAGAAGAATATTGGTGGGGTTTAGAAGCTTAAAAGAGGATCTCCAATTTCATTTTGGTTGTGAAGTAAATAGCTCAGAGCATACACTAAAAATAGGTGTGATTATATATTAGCTTGTATTCAAATTTAAGAATTACATTCATCTTAGCATACATTTCAAAGTATTGGTTCATAGGTTATTTCTTTTGGTTTAGAACTTGAGCAGATTATAATGTCATCTTCGGAAAATTCTTTCTGGTGTTCAAACACGCCAACTCCTAGATCCTAATTTACATAAAATACGATTACAAATAAGAGATGATTTTAACGTATAAACAAAATCAGCATAGTTTGGTTTAATTACCCATTCAATTACGTATTCCGTGTCCTCCTCGATATGTTCGATATTAATCCTAGTTGGGTCTTCTTTCGCAAGTTGTTCATTTTTTGATGCAATGCGCGGCAAGAATTCAGTAACCCTTGAAAATACTGTAAACCAAAGTTGACTTTTTTTTCTTTTTTTTTTTAAAAAAAAAAATTATATTAATAATTACACATACAATTTGTAGGAGGTTTCAAAGGGAAAGTCTTCAATAGGTTTTTATCACTTTTTTTAATTTGCTCAGTGTTGGAACTTTGCTTTTCTTCATTTTCTGATGCGATTTGCGGTAAAAATTCGTTAATCCTTGAATACACTATTATTATTAAATAAGATTATCAGTGTTCCAGGTTTGCAATAAGATTGACAAAACTTTTTTCTTGTCATACAGTCTGTAGGAGGCGCCAAAGGAAAGGTTTCTAATTTATCGGATTTCTCGGATTTTTGTTTCCTATTTCGTTTATTCAAGGATTTACTTCCAGTCTTCTTTAAAAGACCGGCTTTATATCGAAGAGATTTTGGATTTAAAAATTATATTGTGGCTATCAAATGTATTAAATAACACGATTACAAGTCATAAAACTCACCAATCTTTTTTTCTATAATAGTTTCATGACAATCTTCAAAGTCTAAAAGTTCTTTGCTTGTATTCACTGGCATTGTCTCGACTAAACGCATTTTTCTGTCGCGAAACTCGAAATTTATCAAAAACAAATGACATGATTGACCAATGAAATTACAGCAGATCAAAAAAGCAAATTATTTGCCGCAGAAAATCATCGATGACCCAGTTCTGCGGAAATTCCACATCGCTTGGGGCATTTATACATGTAGAAACTATTTCGGCAGGCATTAATTCTTAACATGAAACCGCCAAAATATTTCAACGGTTTCATACGTATTAAGAGTCAATGCCGAAATAGTTTCTACGTACGTACAGAATTCCCAGTTCCGTAATTCTCCCTGTATGGAAATAACCATCAACCAATCAAAATAACATCTAATATTTGATTCAATACATATAAAAGAAAAAAAAAACTTATCAGATTGAAAAAAAATATTTGCGTTAAGCGTATTGTATCTCCTTTGCGAGTTAAATCGTTACTTGCGCACACAAATAGTTTTTTTTTTCTCTAAAAAATGTCCAACGAACTAGCTATTGTTTACGCTGCCCTTATCCTCGCTGATGACGGGGTTGATATTACCGTAAGTATTGAAGTTGTCCGTTTAGAAGTATTTTTTCTTTAATAATAAATTCTGAAATTATAATGATTTTAGGCCGATAAATTGCAAACTTTAACAAAAACTGCGGGTATTGATGTTGAACCTGTTTGGGCTAATATGTTTGCTAAAGCTTTTGAAGGAAAAAATGTTACTGATTTATTGATGAATGTTGGATCTGGTTTGTATTTTATTATCAATATGGGATCTTTGCTAGGAAATTAACCCTTCAGAGATATGTAGATTTGGGGTGTTCTCAAGCACCTACCTCAATGGACTCAATAACGAATCTGATTTGTCAGTTTAATCAAACTAGTCAATCATATTTTTTATTGAATTCATTGAGGTGGGTGCTTGAGAACGCCCTTGGTGAATCAAAATTAATTTTGCTAATCATTCAATAATCTAGCACAAATCAACTTGCTTTTGTCTCAGAACTCGCTAAGTTCTATGTTATAAAAAAAAGTTTATTCAAATTGAATTATAGAATGGTTAGCCAATTTAATTCTTTTATTCATCAAATCTACATAATCCAGGATTATTTCCTAGCAAACCCGAAGTTTAACTATCAATGGTTATATATTAATTCGCTTTTTAAAGGTGCTGGCGCTCCTGTTGGTGGTGCGGCTGCTGGGGGCGGCGGCGGTGGTGGTGCCGAAGAAAAACCTAAAGAAGAGGAGAAACCAGCAGAAGAAGACAAAGAATCATCTGACGAAGATATGGGATTCGGTATGTGACTGTACGTTCTTTATTAATAAATTTGAATCATATATTGATACTCTTTACTTTTAATACATAGGTCTTTTCGATTAAAAGAATATATATTTGCATTTGGCCAGAATACTATATCCTTGCTAAATAATTTAAAAAAACGACTACAGTTAATTTTCAGCTTAGCTGGTCGATTTTTTTTAAAATCATATGATGATAAGCTTTTGATCATTACAAAAGGTTGTTTTCGCAATTAGCAATTAATAAATTATAAATTAAATGTCAAGAAATTTCCATAAAGCGCCTACTGTAATCAACCAATAAAATTTCGAGGATTGATAATCAATTGTATAGATTTTATTTAAGCTAATAAAATCTGTAATTAATATATCAGATACAGTATATACTGTATATAAAATATAAACAATTCTAGTTCATAATTCTTAGTTATTTGAAACATTTTATAAAAAACTTGCTTTACATTTCGTGGAAAGATGTCATCGGTGTGTATCGGTATGTTCGTGTTTAAGACCATATACTTAAGTAAGCTAAGCAACTAAAATGCTAAATGGATTAGACCTTATAACAGTGCAATTGATGATGCTACATTTGCATATCTCAAGTTTTATATATACACGATTAAAACTGTCAAGTCTATTGTCGAATTTAAAAAAATGATACCGTTGGCCATGCTTATCGTTACAGTATCCTCCGAAAATAATACATATTCCATAAGACCAGTGTCTGAAATTGGGTTGCGGACCCGCAGTTCCGCAAATAGATTGCATATAGAATGTCCGAATTTGCATATAGATATGTTCATATGATATGCGCAACTAATCCGTAACTCAATTGAATTTCAGACACTGATTAAGACCCTGGTATTATTCACCATCACCACTAACCCGTTTCTTGAATAAGCGACTAAGTCAATAATTTTATCGGCTCCATCTAACCGATAAACGTTGAACGGTCAGGTCACAACTTTGCTGCACGTAAAAAAGCTCAGAGCCATTTAAATTTAAATTTAATTAGCTTTGGACCCACACCTAAATAATTAATAGTTATCAGGCAGGCACTGCCTGATAACTGGTTTATTTGATCAAAGATTTAAAATCAGACTAAGAAATTGAATTCCGAAGGAATTCAACTTCTTAGGCTGACTTTAAATCATTTGGCCAAATAATTAAATTATAAGGCATCTGCATGATTGATAACGGATTTATCCGGTAACTTATGACGATAGTCTGCCCAATAACAATTTTATT
>CAJVPY010002669.1:0-15613 GCA_910591965.1 Dentiscutata erythropus | reverse complement strand
AGAAACATTATTACTGTCCAAGATCAAATCATTCCGGGTGCTATTTCACATTCCTAGTGAAGCAAAGAAAAAAAAAAAGGTTAATAAAACCGAAATGAAAAAAAAACAAAAAAGAGAAACTAGAAACTGGAACTTATTCGTAAACCAGTTCTCTAGGATCTAAACGCAAATGTTTACTGGTATCTTCATTAAAAAAAAATAATTTCAATAAAATAGAATATCACTAAACTTCTACTGCTCATTAATTAAAAGTTCTATAGTATTTTTACTCATAATAGACCCACCTTTTACAGTGTGATGCAACCTGATTTCTATGTAAAGGCACTCGCTACGAAGTTATTCATTTAGTAAAGTATTTATATTAATACTTGTTTTTTTGAAGTTTGCCTATTTGCTAAATTTGTGATTTTACAATACTACGCTATATAAATACTTGTGTAATGATGATCCGGAATATACTGGATTCGAAAGTTCTCCATGCTGTTAATATCCATATTAAATTTATAGTTTTCAGCTTTTTAGAGCCATTAATCATGTAATACAACGCAGTTGTTATGACCACACAGACTTTCTTAATATATGTACGTCATTAGTATTCTTGAGTTGTCGAAACTCATGGTTTCATCAGGCAATATGAGTTTCGTAAGGCACCA
The DNA here is from genome assembly GCA_910591965.1 of Dentiscutata erythropus. Classification (NCBI taxonomy): domain Eukaryota; kingdom Fungi; phylum Glomeromycota; class Glomeromycetes; order Diversisporales; family Gigasporaceae; genus Dentiscutata; species Dentiscutata erythropus. Next base: position 14,960 of record CAJVPY010002669.1, on the reverse strand, counting down.
TTACATTCATGCTTGTTCTATATAAAACCTGAAAATCCAAAATTTTTTATGTATCTAAATATTGTACAATCAAAGAGATGACTACTTCAAATAAAATTAGCTGCCATCAATTGGAAGAGAGCCTTTTTAACAAAATCAACAATTGTATCTTTTAGTTCTAAAGAACAACGATGATATTCAAGAAATGAGAGATGATATCAATAATATCAAAAAGCTACTAGATAAAAAACTGACGATCTATCTCCTCAAATTCTCGATATATATTGTCTTTTTTTTTTTATTAATTAAAAAAATTTTTAATATATATATATATATAATTTAGAGTTTGTATACTGGCATAGCCAGAAAGTTATTTCTGGAATACATTTCTCCTACTCAGAGCTTTTTAAAGGATACTTTTAAAGCTTATATAGATAAAAAATATTCTGAATATGCATCAAACCTTACTAGTAACCAAACAAAATATGGAAATATTTGACCTTGGCCAATAATTTTTTTATTGACCCGTATTACTACTTTAAATTATCCCAAGGGGTGGCATTGCACTGGTGATAAATAATAATTTTTATAAAATTACTATATTAATAATTTTGTTCAATAGCTTTTAGTAAAAATTAAAAACTACCGCAGTTCAATGTTGGCTAGAGTTAGACAAGCGATATGGTGTGTTTTTGGTTCAGAAAGACTGCTATTATCACAATCCAATGCCTCCGCATCAGAAATAGTTGAGTAGAAAAAAAAGCAAGAAACATGAAGTTGTTACAACTTACTTTTTGATAAAAAAAGTGATGGGGTTTATTGGATTATGATAATTGCAAGATTAATATTCTCTAAATCAGCCATGCCTACACTGACTGATGCTCATAATGCATTTACTCTAGCCGCATCTGACATTCTTTTAAACTCTTGGCTCAAAACTACCAAATGCGATAATAAGAGGATGAAACCAAGGATAGAGTGTTTTCCTGTAAGTATATACTCTGTAATTGCCTGTTAATATAATGCTTAGTAATACTTTTTTTATATAGAATGATTTCAAAAATGGTGGACTATCTTATCAATCCTCTAAATCAATTACAAGTAATGATGTTGCATGTGTTGAAACCGAACCTGGTATGGAACCGGATCAGGATACGGAACTAGATCCAGATATGGAACTGGATCTGGAACCAGAACCACCTCAATGCTACAAAGATTTTTTTTCTCGAGAAGAAAATGATCAATTATTCAGATTAACTAATAGAAATAGAAGTAGCTAATTATGCATTTTTGAGTTTAATTTTGTAATTGTTTATACCAAATACTGTATATTCGGAACTTTTCTTATGTTTTAAGATTTGTTGGTTGTAAAAACAACCTGTCATAAATTTCAAACTAAATATACCAAACACCTGGATATGCATTCAAGCGAAATCCTATTCAGCATATATTCATTATATTACTAAATCAAAAGTTTATTATTACTGAATCAAAACTTATCAAATTGGTCAAATAATAGTTATTCGGTCAATTTTTTATTTTTTAAAATTTATGAGAACTATAAGCTCTTGCTAAAGGTTCTAATTCTCATCTGAGAGCTATTTGCTCTTGTTGAAAGACTATACGGTAAACCTTCTTGACATATCAAAATAAGAAATTCAATAAAATTGACATATATATGTAATTTAAGATATTAATACAGAAATACAAAGCATTGCATTTTTGCTGAAAAATAATTGAAAAAAAGAAATTTAGAAAGCCAAACATTTAGGTGTTAACATATCTTTTATAAGTTGAGTTCTCAAGCATTTTTAAAGATATAGATGTATTAAAAAGCTTTTGCTACTTTCAGAAGAACTATGTTTATTAAACATGAATAATACAAGATATTTTAAAACTTTAATAAAAATTCTGTTAAATATTTTATGAATTACAATCCTAGATAAAACTCTGGTTAGGCGTAAAATTAGCCTTATGACAATTTGAAGGGCTACGAAGCAACTTCTATATATATACAATCTAATTAATATTTAGTGCCTTTTTTTTATTTCTTGTTAATAATTATTGATATATTAAACATGCTGAATAAACAACGATCTGTAAAACAATTATTGTATGGATTATGCTGAAATAACAAACTTAACTGAATCGGCTGAAAAAACATTCAGCCAAATTCTATCTGGTATTCTATAAAATTGACTAAAAATCAGATGGTTGTTTAATTTAAATAATAAATTGCAAATAATGAACATAATGAATAGAAATGCTCAGGTGTATAGACAATTAATCTTGTAATCAATATAAAATATTAATGTGCTCAAAACAAAACAGAAAATAATATAAACTAAATAATTTGGTAATATTAAAAATTTAACAAGGAACTACATTATAGCTTTTAAAAAGAAAAAAAGACTAAATTCCGATCTGACTAATAAAAGATTGGCCTGGTCGACCAGCCATAGCTTTTTGGATTGTCCCTGGTCTATAATTATAATGTATCATTATTTTATAAATGACTTTTGAAACCATCTACCTGGTCGAAGAGAAGAAGTAATAAGTGAAGTACAGTTGAAATCACCAACCCGATCAAAGAGTAAAACTTGAAATTTGTAAGCATAGGTAAAATTGTAATTATCAACCTGATCAAAGAGTAAAAAAAATTGAAATTTGTAAATGTAGGTACAATTGTAATTACTAACCTGGTCAAATAGAAGAAGTTATAAGCAAAGTATAGCTGAAATCACCAGCCCGATCAAAGAGTAAAAAACACTAAAATTTGTAAATGTAGATACAATTGTAATCATCTACCCGGTTGAAGAAAAAAAGTTATAAGCAAAGTACAGCTGAAATTACCAACCTAATCAAAGAGTAAAAAAAAATTAAAATTTGTAAGCATAGGCACAAATATAATTACTAACCTGGTCGAAGAGAAGAAGTTATAAGCGAAGTACAGTTGAAATCACCAACCTGATTAAAGAGTAAAAAAAATTGAAATTTGTAAGTGTAGGTAAAATTGTAATCACCAACCTGGTCAAAGAGAAGAAGTTACAAGTGAAGTATAGTTGAAATTACCAACCCAATCAAAGAGTAAAAAAATTGAAATTTGTGAGTGTAGGTAAAATTGTAATCACCAACCTGTCCAAAGAGTAAAAAAAATTAAAATTTGTAAATGTAGGTACAATTGTAATCACCTACCCGGTTGAAGAGAAGAAGTTATAAGCAAAGTACAGCTGAAATCATCAACTCGATCAAAGAGTAAAAAAAATTGAAATTTGTAAGTGTAGATACAAATGTAATCACCAAACCAGTCGAAGAGAAGAAGTTACAAGCATAGTACAGTTGAAATCACCAACCCGATCAAAGAGTAAAAAAAATAAAATTTGTGAGTATAGGTAAAATTGTAATCACCAACAAGATCAAAGAGTAAAAAAAATTAAAATTTGTAAGCATAGGTACAATTGAAATCACCTACTCAGTCGAAGAGAAGAAGTTACAAGCAAAGTACAATTGAAATCACTAATCTGATCAAAGAGTAAAAAAAATTGAAATTTGTAAATGTAGGTAAAATTGTTATCACCAACCCGGTCAAAGAGAAGAAGTTACAAGTGAAGTACAGTTGAAATCACCAACCCAATCAAAGAGTAAAAAAATTGAAATTTGTGAGCGTAGATAAAATTATAATCACCAACCTGATCAAAGAGTAAAAAAAATTGAAATTTGTAAGCGTAGGTACAATTGAAATCACCTACCCAGTCGAAGAGAAGAAGTTACAAGCGAAATACAATTGAAATCACTAACCCGATCAAAAAGTAAAAAAAAATTGAAATTTGTAAGCATAGGTACAAATGTAATCACCAACCCAGTTGAAGAGAAGAAGTTACAAGCGAAGTACAGTTGAAATCACCTACCTGGTCAAAGAGAAGAAGCTATAAGCGAAGTACAGTTGAAATCACTAACCCGATCAAAGAGAAAAAAAATTGAAATTTGTAAGTGTAGGTGCAAATGTAATCACCAACCCAGTCGAAGAGAACAAAAAATTGAAATTTGTAAGTGTAGGTATAATTGTAATCACCTACCTGGTCAAAGAGAACAAATTGTAAACTTAGGTACAATTGAAATTATCTACCCGGTCAAAAAGAAGAAGTTATAAGCAAAGTACAGTTAAAATCACCAACCCAGTCAAAGAATAAACCTAAAAAAAATTTATTAGCCGAATAATGATAACTATAAACATTGTTTACAATAGTCATTGCTTTTAATTTTTAGACGATTATCAATTAGAGTTTAACAATCGATTATAATCACCCATACCGATGATTATCGATATTTTTTGATTAATGATCATCGATTATTAGTTAATAATTATTATTAATCGGCTAAAAAAATTTCCTGATGTATAAAGTTTCTAGCTTGTTTGTTGGACATAAAAATTGGTCATATTTCAGTGAAGTCCTCTTTTGTGATCAGACTTCTTATCTATTCTTTTCTTTTTCATAGCTTAGCAGCAAGGCTTTCTTTTCCTATCATCAGTATTGTACATAGACATATGTCCAAGCAAATTATTGGACATGAACAGTTTATGAATACAATATTTAATGTCCATGAACATGGACATAGACATATTTTTATATGTTTATGGATATGGATATCCATATTTTTATATGTCCATGTCCATAGATGTCTATATGGACAGTCCATGGACATATCCATGTCCACTGACAACACTGCCTATCATAACTAGGATTTTCTCTTTCTTTTTAGCCAAGTCTTGTATTTCTTCTATTTCTTTAAGAGTCATTTCTACTTCTTGCTCTTCAATATCTCGAATTAGCTTTATCGACACTTTACAGCTTACTAGATGTTTAATATTTTCCACTTTATTATTGTATATAATATATCTATTAGTTTTGTATATTTTAGATTTTCTTCAAATTGAGCTTTTCAAACACTGGCAAAACATTGTTTATACATTTAATTCAAAAAGCTGTATAGTATTTAATTCATAAGTGTAATCACACTACTTAATTCCACTTTCTAAGATTTTATAAAAAATTGGCCAGTACTGTAGAGTCACTCTTTCTTGATGTGTGGTATTCTGACTACTATAAAAGAACTTCTATTCTACTCTATAAATAAAGACTAGGTGCTGTCACCACCAGTGACTAGTGCTCTGAATCAGGTCAGGTCAACCTGAAACCCGACCCAAAATTTCAAGTTGGGTCAGGTTCAGGTTAGAAATATCTGACCCGAAAATTTCAGGTTAGGTTCGGGTTGAATGTCAACCTGACCCGACCCGAAAATTATCCAATTTATAGATGTGCGAAATTAGCATTTTATATTTTTTTTTTGTTCTAATAGCCAAGTGTATATGTATTTTTAAATAATATTTTAAATAAAACAGTCAAGTATGCACCAATCAGATTTCTTCAAACGATCGACACAAAATTGTCACTCGATTTTTGATTGGTTAACAGCTGCAGATCTGCAAATTTTGGCCAACATTACATAATTGTTTACTAATTTTTAGCTGTAATTAACTTTTGATTTTTTTTCATTACAAAAATAGTAAAATTGACCCAGGAACAATTTTCACTTAATAGGCTTTGTGGTTAAATTAGTAGAATTCTGAGTAATTCCCCCATCCAAATTTTTTGTTCATCGCTCTTAGCCAATCAAAATTGAGAATCTGCTGTGAGTACAATATGAAAATCACATGCACTACTTGAAATTTCGACTATGAAACCACGTTCTGTGCTCTAATATAAAAAATTTCTAATTTCTAATTTAACTTTAACATATATTTTTTACTTTAAAATATTACGCATATTGAAATTAGTTTGATTCAACGAAGAGATCTGATTGGTGCATATTTGTTGACATCTCAAGCCAATGAAATTAAAAATCTCTAGTAATAATATTATATACTTTTTTCGAACCTTTAATGAAAATATCTCAGCAATTACTTTATCTAATTGATCAAAGTTTGAAGAAACTTAACTGCTGACTTTGTTTTAACAATCGCCTAAATTCTTTAACTTCGAACAATAATTTCTTGACAGCAAATCAGTAAAGTTTTTTATATTAATTTCATAAATCCATAGGAAAATAATAAAAAAACTTAGATTTTGAATAAGCAATGCACAATTCTTACTGTAGTAGCCTGCTGAGTTTATAAGCATACCTTGCTTAGATTTGATTAGCCAACTTCGATAATCATCGTTACATGAATTATTAAACATTTAAGAGCAAAAAAGGCTATTTGAATTCATTTTTTAAAAAAATTTAATATATTTGCCCTAAAATTTCGGGTCTGATTCGGGTTGGTCGGGTCGAGTCGGGTTTGGTTCAGGTTGAAACTCTAACCCAAAAATTTTTAATCCGACCTGACCCGAAATTTTGGGTCGGGTTCAGATTGGCTCATAATTCAACCTGACCCGTTTGGAGCACTACAAGTGACAAATAGATTATTTCAATAAATCAAGCGCTCTATTTGTCAAAATATACGTTTTGCTGAGCAATCGAGCAAAATTTTAATCTAGTTAATATGTAATTTACAGAGGAGATACAATTTAAAGTTTAAAAATCTTATATTAAATGATTATAAAAAATTATCAAATTTCAAATTGTATCTTTTCAATAATTTACATATTAACTTCTTTAAAAATTTTACTCAATTGCTCAGCAGACTCTATATTTTAGACTTTTTTTAAAAAAATAAAAATTTTGTAATAAATTTGATAATAATTTGTCGAAATTTGAGTTTTTTAATATGAATCATCTTCATTACACAAAAATTTAACTAGTTATTTTACTGAGACTATACATAAATTTGATTCCCAATGTGTAGCCAATCATTTGTCAAATTACTGTATTCAACAATTTACCTAATAATGGTGTTATCCGACAATTTATGATCATGATTGGTAGAGAGTCACTCACTAAGCTTTTAATTTGAATATTGGAATAAATGTAATTATATCATAACACATAAAAAAATAACAAAAATAAAGTTTCATAATCATGAGTTTGTCAGATAACATATATTTAAAGGTTGGTAAACAAATGCGCAAACATACATATGGTATTTTACTATGTGGTACTGCTTGTACTAATTCTGATTAGTAAATATTAAAAAAAACAATGTAACTCATATATATATATATATTTTTTATTTTTTATTTTTTTAATATTAAGGTGACCACTTAGGCCCTGGCACTTTATTAGTTCAAACGGGTGGGCCATCTGAAGACGGCTTACATATTACATCAGTATAACGAGAGTACAACTAGTCATACGTACAACTTTTGGTTGCCTATTTAAGTAGTCCGCCCGAAGCGTTAGTGCTATGCTAAGAGTTCTACACTAGCTGTTATACATATAGCCTAACTAGGAAGCGTAACTCATATATTTATTTTTTCAACATTAGGATTTCATATTTAAAAAAATGGATTCTAATAAAATTCATAAACTCGGATATACTGGTGATCATAAATAATGCATCAAAAAAAAAAATTTCGTTAAATCGAATTTTCTCATGCAATTCCACGTGTATCTTTTTACTTTTTTTATTTGTAAATACTATCCCTTTCACCAGTAAAAATTTTATCAATTAAATTTTTTTGATGCATGAGCTTTATTTGAATTCACATGCTGCATCTCTTTTGCTCGTTTTTACAACAGCACAAACGTAAAATACAAAAAATTTTTTGTACACTAAAAAAACAATTTTTTTTCTATTTAATTCCTCTACACGTTTACCATCTAGTATAGCCGCCCCGAGCCCTAATAATGTCGCAAACTCATTCTGGCATTGAACGAATCAAGTTCATACAGGTCTCAAGATCGATCTGCTCCCACACCACCTGAATTTTCTCCCAGAGGTCTCTTTCACTCGAAATATTGCCAGGGAGCCTTCTCAAGTGACAGCCAACTTCAGCCTACAGGTGTTCGATAGGGTTTAGATTGGGGACGCAGGAGGCCACTTGAAGATTCTAATTCCATTTCTTCTAAACCAACGTTTGGTTAAGATTGCAGTATGGCAAGAGGCACCATCTTGCTGAAAAATTATATTCTGCGCTCTAAATCCGTGATTCCTCACAGTTCCCAGAAGGTCGTCACGAAGAATCAGCCAATACAAGTCACCATCTATCATACTATCGATTTTACAAAACCCTCCAATGCCACAGGATGTAAAGCAACCCCAGATAATAACGGAGCAACCTCCATGCTTCACTTTTGGTTGTACGTGGAAGCGGTTCAACAATTCTTCAGGACGCTTCCAGTAGTACTGCTTCCTATCAGAGCCAAAAATTTGGAACTGTGATTTGTCTGACCAAATTATCTTTGACCATTCTTCAACGGACCAGTCTTCGTGTTTTTTGCAAAAATTGAGCCACGCTTTTTGGTAACCAGCGCTTAGGAATAGTTTTTTTTGCTTGATTCCCAAAATCAAACCATGCTCCCAGAGTATACAACAAATAGTAGAAGCCGTAACTTTGAGATTTTCCTTTTCTTTCAGGTGGGAGACCACCTGTATAGCTGTAGAGCAGCGTCGAGAGGTAATAAGGTTCACAATCTTCATTTGGGCTGGTTCACCCAACGAAGGTGGGCAACCAACCCTTCCTAAATCTTGAAGCATATGGTGCTCAAGCCACCTTTTCTTGATACAGGAGATGGTGGAGGAGGCAATATGGCAAGTCCAGCCTATAGCCCTCGTCATGTATCCTTTTTGCAGGAAGAGCAAAATTTGTGCCCTTTGAGCGGGAGTGGTATGGTTCTTTTTTTTGTTTTTTTCGATTATCAATTAATTCTAACATTGCACAAGATGCAATATCAGACAAAGAAAGTCTATTTATAAAATTGTGTCACATAGTACACATAAGCCATCTGATCTTCGGTAAAAACAAGCAAAAATAATGCATCACGTGTTTCGTAACACACGCGTGATTATTTTTGGATTGGCAGTATAGATGTTAGATAAAATTCTACAACTAAATAGAGATGCCATTCACGAATAAAAAAACAAAAAAACAAAAGGATACACACGGAATTGCGCGAGAAAATTCGATCTAACGAATTTTTTTTTTTTGATGCATTATTTATGATCGCCAGTGTATAACTATGAACATGGAATTGGAGTTGAAAAAGATGGGAAGAAAGCTTTTGAATATTATATGAAAGCCGCTAAATTAGGAAACGCAGCTGTGATTAATGATGTTGGTTATTGTTATGAACGTGGAATCGGAGTTGGAAAAGATGAGAAGAAAGCTTTTGAATATTGGAAGAAAGCTGCTGAATTAGGAAATACAGATGCGAATTATAATGTTGGTTTTTGTTATTATCTTGGAATTGGAGTTGAAATAAATTATCAGGAAGCATTCAAATATTATATGAAATCTGCAAATATAGGTCATATTGATGCAATGTGTAATGTTGGTACATGTTATTATAATGGATTTGGAGTAGAAAAAAATTATAAGAAAGCATTTGAATTTTATAAGAATTCTGCTGAGATGGGTAATAGTATTATTGGTATGAATAATGTTGCAAATTGTTATCGTAACGGTATTGGAGTACAGAAAGATATTCAGAGTGCAAATCATTGGTATAGAGAATACAAAAATCTTTTGAAAACTAATAAAAAAATCGATAAAACACTTGATATTGATCCAGACCTTAAAAAAGTATTAGATGATGATAAATATAAATTATCTTGGATCGATTACTGTGATTTTAAAGATGAAGATGAAATTGGAAAAGGCGGTTTTGCAACAGTATATTATGCACTTTGGAATGATAGAATTAATAATAATTGGAACTTTGTTGCACTCAAAGAGATCATGGATCGTGCGATAATGTTAAAGACTTTGTTAACGAGTTGAAGAATTATTGTGAAATCGGTTATGAGAATCCTTCTTTTTTAGAATGTATTGGTGTATCAAAAAATAATGATTATATAATAGTAATGAGATATGCGAGCAAAGGATCATTGCGTCAGAATCTTGAACAAGTATCAAAGATGAATTGGAAAGATAAATTGAATATTTTATACTGCATAGCTTTGGATCTTGAATCGATTCATTCTCAGGAGCTAGTTCACGGTGATCTACACACTGGAAACATGCATACATCACAGATCTTGGTCTTTCAGGTGGGAAAAAAGATGGAAAAATTTACTGAATTATGCCTTATATAGCACCTGAAATTCTGACGGGTCAATCATATACGAAATCATCGGATGTTTACAGTCTTGGGATCATTATGACTGAAATATCAACCGGAAGAAGAGCTTTTGATGGAATTCCATTTGATACTAATCTTCAATTTAAGATCATTCAAAGAACAAGACCTGAATGTACTCATGCTCCGGAATTTTATGTTAAATTGGCTAATAGCTGTATGGATAATGATCCTGATAAACGACCAACTGCTACTATGATTGTTAGCATAGTGGGTTATTGGTTAAATGAGATGAATCAAGATGACAGCGAAATTAAAAATCAAATTTTGGAATGCGATAAAATTAAATCAGAAACAGTTGAGACAAAACCTTCAAATTATTATTACTCTAGTAAATTGATAAATACTAACCTAATGGCTAGTAAATTGATAAATACAAACCAAATAGATAGTAAATTGCAAAATTTAACAATTGAATAATTCTATTGATTATTCTAATTCGTAAATTGATATCAAAATTCTGCTACGTTAATTGATAATTTTGATTACTATATTAATTTCTGAAGCAGATCGGGGGAACTTAAGTCCAGGCTATGGGCAAAAATATTTTCGGTATGGGTTGCGCATGTGTTACAGGGTGGAGTAAAATAAGTTATTTAGTAGTATACAGTTTTTTAAAATTAACTTTTAGGTATAGCAATTAATTCACAAGACATGACATTGAAATTTTGATTTTAAATTACGAAGAAGTGTTTCTAAACCAAACAGATCCCGTTTTCCTAGTTCATTATGTATACAATATTGTGTAGACGGTGAAAAGATAACATTCATCGTCAGCCCAATATTGTATATGTAAATGATCTTAGCGTCACCCGAACAGATTTGCTGAGTTACATACAATTCAAAAAGCTTAAAAATCGTTCTTTTCTTTTTCACTAATTTCCTTTTGTCCATAATTTTTCCTTTTCTATTTTATCTTTTTTTTGATATAAAAAAATATTATATTTTATTTATTATAACGCCAAAATACAGTTTCTTATAATAGGATTAATACTGCTAATCCATAAAGAATAGGAATTTTTTGCTCAAATATATTCTTTTTTGTAAACAAAGTTTTTTTTCTAAATGAAAATATATAAACAATTTATATATGCGCGCACATATATTTTTTATAAATCTGCTACCTGTATATTCAATAATCGAGCCATAATTTAAAAGCGCTCAAAAATTTTAAACGAATTTAAAATAATAAGTTTTAAAATTATAAGACGCCAAAATTTCTCAATTATGGCATTGCAACTTACAGTAGAAATCCTAATATTCTTCATCGTTCCCTATTAGAGGCATAGAGCCCTGTCTCAGATTGGACAAAATAGATTTCATCTAATAATTAAATTATTAGTTGTAACATAAAATTATGAAATTAATTTTTCAAAAATCGCTGGTAACTCGAAATTTTATTTATGCCAATTTTTTGTGTCATAACAAAAAAGCTTTGCCAAATTAGTTTAATATTGCTTTATTGGAACTTTACACTAATTCCAATGATATGCTTTATTGCTTTAATATGTGTAGAAATGCTATTGGCTATTCATTAATGGTTTTTATATTAGCTAAATGTACAAGCCGAGTCAAGTTGATAACATATCTAATATACGTACTACTGTATACGTACTACTGTATATGTTATTGATATTTTGCTTAATTGTTCCAAGGTTCGAATTTTTGATGTGGAAAGGATTTCTATGCGTTCAATAGGGAAATTAATGAGGGTATTCTCAAGCAGCGCGTTCGATGTGACTTTCTGTTGATTGAAATGGCGCTCACCCATTATGGCGTTATTAATTAGACCATTTTTGAGAACCGATAGTATGATGTCGAAGACCGATTGTATGGACGATTATATGGTTGAAATATGCTCATGTATCTTCCACAATGGATTAATTTATGATCGTGTTGGTGCTCAAGTATTATCATTAATTAAAATATTGATTGCAATTGACGCTTGAGCAAACGTACTACCATTTGGTAATTATTTTATTACAAATAGAAATAAAAAAAATTAAATTAAATTAAATTAATGAAAACGATGGATCAACGAAAGGATAAAGAATCTACGACACTCCCAAATCCAGTTACTTCTTTTTCAGAATTTACTATCAACCCAACACAATACAAAACCATGTTTTTTTTATTTTCGGTGAATATTTTTAGCATAAATAATAATATTGTAAAAATTCGTCAATATTGATATTGAATTTAAAGATTCATAACAATAACGATTATAATGTAAAAAGAGAGAAGTACTTGAACAATTATTTTTTCTAATTAATCAATGAAAAAATTTCGATCAATAAACGCAACTCTATGATAAAAAAAGGACGTCTGGGTCAATCTTCATTACATGTTTTATTTATTGAAATAATCAATTCGTTAACCTATTTTTTTTTACTAATAAAATTTATTCTCATGCTCATTCTGACGGGTTGATTAAGGTGCTTGATAACATTCTAAATCTGCCAATGTATAATTAATTCTTGTGCGGCATATGAATGTCGCAAAAGCATAATCTGCATTGCTGCATCATTGTGTTCCACATGTTGTAACATACAGGTGGTATGTTTAGATTGATTTTTTTTTAATATGAATGTTTGATTTCTCATTTTGATAAAATATTTAATAATATTAATTATTACTCTAATATTAAACTTGTAATTTTTTATTAATTCATCTAAAAAATTAAGTGAACTAACAACTATTTAAAAATGTAGTATTTAATTTCATCCAACATTTATGAAAAAAAATTTATTTGAAAGAAGAGTATGAACTGTATTAACCAAACATTCAATTGTTCTAGTATTTATCACCTATAAAAAAAGTTAATTCATGTTTTATAATTCATGTTCTATTGATGAAAATTATTCCAATTATACTGCAGATTCATGAAGTGTTTACAAAAAATAATAGAAAAGTTCAAATAATATTTTTTTTATAGGGTTAAATCTCAAGCTGCAAATAATGAACATTTTAAATTATCATTTTAAAAATTTCGAAATGGTTCCAATAGGGGGTTTCAGAATTAACTTTTTTTCAAAATAAGTAAGAGTCTAAAAGGTCCTATTTTCTTTAGAACTCCGAATCGGAAAATTAAATAAGCATAGCCGGTGATAAAATTTGGCTTTTTTTTTGATAAAATTCATTGTAAACGATTATGTAAATAAGTACATACTTTAAAAAAAATAGAATTTGTACGTTGCTTATTTTGAAATAAATATGTCTCTTATTTTATCTGAAATCGGACGCCGAATCATTAATTCTGAAACCCCTAATGAAGATTTTTCATATACAAACCTTATCGAATAGGGTGATTTAGAAATAACTTATTAAGAAAATAAGTGAGTTTAAAAAAATCCTATTTCAATTTTGAAGGACCAAAATCAAAAAATGAAGTAGGTGCATTTTTCTGATAATATATTATCATCATATAGAAAAAATTGAATTTATTGTCAATTTCGAGAAAATAATACGCACTAATTTTAACATTAATTCTGGATAGGTTATAATAGAGGTGAATATTGCATCTGATACAATTACTTGAATGGTGACTCTATGATCTCATATTAGTACTGCCAAAAGTTAACCTGTTAAGTACAATTTTAAAATAAGTATTAAGTGTCTGCTACCTGAAAATTGTTCTTATTATACTTTTATACTATTGTTTTATAGAATTAAAACCAAGTTGTTAGTCATTTTTTAAAATTTTACGTTATGAGACCAAAAATTATCATATAACCTAATCCATGCATTAGTTTGACTTTAACACTTATACTTTAATATGCATAGGAATAATATTAGCTTAATTGGCTCTATTTATAAACAGTTTTCATAATCATCTCTAAATATAGTATATTACCATATGTGATTATTTTGACTTTATTTTCAATTATAAGTTTAAAAGTCTTTTAAACAATTTTGGTAAGAATGCCTATGAATCAATAGGAACTAACTGATGCAATAACGCATTGTCGCATTGCGACAACAGGTTGTAATATACAGAAAATGTGGATTGAATGATTTGCTTTAGAGACTAGATAGATATTGATTCTATCATTCAGATAAACTATTTAATAATAGACAATACGCAGCGACTCCTAATATAATGGACTCTCAATATAACAGAGATTAATTGAAATCTTGATATAATGGATTTATTGATAAACTCATAATATTGCAGATTTTAGTTAATTTATTTCTAACTGCCCAAACAATACGTTATATCAAGAGTCACTGTGTAATTATAATTTGTATAGATTTTTTAATTAAAATAAAAATGCTATATATTGAATTTTGTTACAATAAATCTGAATTATAAAAGAATTCAATTTCATCTGTAGAATTGATGTTTTAAATTTTAAGATATTACGTGTGCATAAGGCAACATTAAGCTTGTTTGAAATCATTAATTTAAAAACTTTCTAATTAAATTAAATACAACAAACACTATATAGCTCTATTCAACGAAGAAAATAACATAAGAGCTGATAATTTGTTAATTTAAAGGAAAATCTATGCTTTCAATCATGATTTCATTGAGAAGGGATATTAACAAATAAAAATAAAGAGAATTTCTATTTGTATATACACGGGTATAAAAAAACTAACTAATATTTCAAAATTTTGATTAGGAAACCGCCTTTTAGCTTCTAACAAAAAAATTTCCTTGTGAAATTTTGGTATAAACTACTCTCACCCCAATCCCAAACTTACCCTTACCCTAACTATAAGCAAGGGTTTAATTTTCT
>CAJVPY010002668.1:0-15616 GCA_910591965.1 Dentiscutata erythropus | reverse complement strand
TACTATGATTATTCTCTGGTTGACTGGTGGATCACCAAGTAAAGAAGTTTATATAGTAAAAAAAATGTTTTTTTAAAGATATCTCAGCACCCACCAAGCTGATTTTGACGCTTTAACCACCATTAGATGCATCTTGACAAGCTCTACAAAAGTCTCTTAAGTTAGAAAAGTAATTAACTTAGTATAAAAAAAGTTTTAGAAATGCGCATGCCACATTTGAAGACCCCTAATTTTTATAAGTAATTTGAGTCATATTTTACTATGATCATTCTCTGGTTGACTGGTGGATCACCAATTAATTGAAAAGTTTTATTTTATTTGAGTATTATCATATTTTAGTAAATCTGTCATTACTAATGTGTATTAATCATTAATTTAGTTTAGTATACTATTGCTATTCTATTTGAAAAAAAAGACTAACAAACAAATAATTAATCATATGATAAAAGATTTTGATTGATCACAATCTCTATATATAATACCTGAATATAATACCCAGGTATAAATCAAAAATTTTTGAATTGATTATATCTATATATATACACACATATATACCCAGATATAAGTCAAAATCAGTCCTTGAAATTGCTGCAGGGTATGCACAGGGGGTCTTCATGGTGGATAAATACAGTAATTGTTTTTTCTTTTGAGGTTATAGTTACTATTAGCTAGCATTCTAATATTTTGTTATTTAGTAAGAATATAATTTTTTTGAAATACATTTTCTTTCTTTAAATTTTCTAATACAGTATGCTCAATTTCTAAATACAAGATCTAGCCTACCTAATAAAAACTTGTAACTTTTTTTACAGTAAAAATAGCAAAAAAACCTTCCTAAAATAGGATAAATTGCTTATTTTTCTATCAGCTAAAAAAAATAATTTATATCAAAAGTATGCAAATTTTTAAAAGATTCAGACTTATTTTTTGAATTTTTTTTAAACAAAGAGCATTCATAAGAGTTATCTTGAAGGTTCAATGTTAAATTTTTTTGCAAAAGCTTTAAGTAAATTTTAACTTAAGGTTTCAAGATAATTTTTTTTTAATTCTAAATCAATAAAATTTAAGATATTCTATAAGACGAATGCCCAATACTTATATGTTGACAGAAAATTATCAACATTGTTTTATTCTCTAGATTTTATAAGCAATTTGTGAAAGTTCAAGGTAATATGAAGAAGTTGAATCGGTTTGAAATTTTTTTGTATTAGTAATCAAGATTATCGTCATAACACAATTCGAATTTTAATAAAAAATTGATTGTCGTGTGTGTAATATAAATTTTGTAATACATGCTAACATAATTTTGATTACTTAGTTGATAATCAAATACATACTTTGTTACTATATTTTTTTTAACAACTGTATTTATCATAAAATTTATCGCTATAGTAATTGAAATTTGATAAAAATTTATATACTGTATACTGTATAGATAATATATATTTATTATAAAATTTTGAAGCCATAATTTTATAATTTAAAAAAGTTAGAAAGTGGTATGTATGTGTTTTAGTAATTAGTCAATGATTTACAGCATCGTTATGCTATATGCTCACGTTTAAATATGATATATCGTCCTTCTATATAGTCACCTTCCATATAATCACATTATATGCTATCACATTTTTTGTTTAGGCCCAACTATGATTTAATTTATAAGAAAATATAAGCACAATTTCTTGAGAATAATTGTAATATTATTAGTTTACAAATTATATTATTATTTAACATATGTATATTTACAAAATGAATGATAGATAAAGAAAAAAAAAATCTAATTACACCCAAGTTGAATTTTCGAAAGTATAAAACCATGAAATTTGAAATTATCTAAGATTCTCAATCTCATAATAATGACTTCTCAAAAAAACTCCGAAAATAAAGCGCTTTGGAAGGCACAAAATGGGGTCAATAATCAAATATAAACCAAAAAATTGTATAATAATATGTATACCCTGTTGCAACATGCTTATAATACTTCAAGAAAAAAAATAAAATAAAAAAATGAAAAAAAAACTAAAACTCTTATTATCCTTTGCTACAATTACTATTACTAGGTTTTTCTAAACTCTATGCACCGAATTTTCCAAAAAATAAATAAAGGTTATGTATATGATCAATTATTAATTATTGGCCCCCAAAGTCCCAGATTCTAATATCTGCATCATCGCCTGCTGTAATAATTTTGGTGTCACTCAATGCAACACATGTAACAGCACCACAATGTCCAATTAAAGTATGCATACAATTTCCTGAATCCTTATCCCAAATCTTTATTATACCATCTTGTGCTCCACTAATTAATCTAAGCTTGTCAACTGCCAACGACCAAACACCTTCTTCGTGACCGAATAGGGTACGAAGGCATTCACCAGTTTGTAAGGACCAAATTTTAATCACATTATCTAAGGAACTTGATATTATAACAGGAGTTAAATTATCATCCTTTCGAGAATTTCGGTTGCATGGTTGATCATCAATAGTAGTTAAGGTTGTATTCGAACTCATACGCAAATACGTCGGTTGAATACATTGAACCGGAGCATTATGACCATCAAAAATTTGAGTACATGATTGTGAAGTCAAATCCCAAATCCGTAAAGTATGATCATCAGAACAAGAGAGGAGTTGTGTCTTTTGAAAAATTAAAACCTTATTTACCCATTCTCTATGACCATTCAGAGTAAAACATTTGTGAGTAGAAAAGTTCCAGATCTTTATGGTAGTATCAGTGGAGCCACTTGCAACAGTGTAATCAACAAAATGAAGACATAGAACACCACCAGTATGCCCTTCAAGCTTCGTCATACATTTACCGGTATGATAATTCCATACTCTTAAAGTGTGATCCATTGAGCCAGTAATGAGTTTTACATTATCGAATTGTAATGCTCTTACACACCGTGTATGGCCAGTTAATGTACGAACGACTTCACCAGTATTAAGATTCCAAACTTTAATAGTATTATCATAAGAACCAGTGATAAGACGATTTTTTTGGTCATCTAATTGGAGACTCATTATACCATCAGCATGACCTTTTAAGACCCTATCATTATAACGACCTTTTCTCCAATTGAATTCAACTCGTTGTCGTTCAGCATAAACTTCTTTCCAAGGTCTTCTCATAGAACTTTCACATGTAGATGAATAAGAATCTTCAAATAAAGCAGATATCTTATCATCAGAAATACGAACACGTTTTATTTCAAGAATTTCATCTTGTGAATCATAATTTGGAGTATTTGGAGTTGAAGGTATCGTTGGAGTTGAAGGTATTGTTGGTGATGGAGATGATGATTGAGATTGTTCAATGGAAGCATATTGAATGTCAAGGGTTGTTGAACTACAAGTAGTCGTTACATAAGCAGGATAAGGATCATTTTCATTAGATAATGAAGCCTTTTTTAATCTATTTTGTTCTAACATTGATGGAATGCCCCAACCACATTTATGACACTTTTTATCAATGTGTTGTTCACATAATTTATGCCAAACCACCTCATCATCAGCAAGACGTTTCCATAATTTACATACTTGAGCAGCACGACATAAGGAAATTGCATCAAGATATGATAATACATGAATTGAAAGCTCTTTAGGAAGGGCGGCTATAAAGTCAATACGAATAATGCCTTTAAGCCTGTTAGAAATAAAGGATAATTGAGGAAAACAACACTGGGCAAGAATTCCCTCTAGGATAAGATGACGGCAGGATGGAGTTGAGGCTGAAAAAAGAGACCAAATCTTTATAATCTTTTCACGTTCAGATTCGGGCAAAATTTCAACCTGCTATAAAGATATCCAATTTATTAATGAGTAAAAGCAAAATAGAATTAAAAATGATAACAATTTCAAAAAAAAAGTACCTCTTTTAAGTCGTCAAGAGTTGTTTCTTTCATTCTTTTGATATCTGGACGGTGACGCTGGCAGTATTTGCGATTTTGTTGCATTTTATTTTAATTTATGAAGAAATAGTGATAGGACGACTTTTCTTTTATAAAAAACAAATAGATGATCATTATTAATAAGATTGTGTAACAGAATTATTTATATTGTTTGTATAGTAGATATGGATAAAGGAAGATCAAATAACTTTCTTGATTTATTGTACTACAGATTTCAATGACAAATCAATTGCACCATTCTTGTACTATTCGCGCGACAAAAAAAAAATTGTTTTTGGAATATTCTCAATTCACTTAATTTTGAGGGATAATTCAAGAATCAAAAATAAAACGTCATATTAATATCCTTATTTATATTCCTAACTATTATATAAGTTACACAACATTATTATTTCAAGTCTGTTTATTATCACGTACAGTACAAAAATTACAAAGATTTTTCTTTTTCTTTCTATGATTCGTGTTTGTTGTTATAAATCCAAACTTTTATAGCAAATCACAATATATCGCAATTTTAAGTGCTAATTTTTAATATGATCAAACGCGCCACCTTATACCAAAGTAGGAATATTTCACTCTATCATTTACATATGATGCAAACATAATATATAACTGATAATGATTCATATATTTTACATACATATTTGTATGTGGAGTAGCATTCTTGAATATTTTAAGTTACTGTATCAATACCGAATATTGCATTATCAATTACAATACCTTGTTTGTAAAATTTAAACTTACACGCGAAGGTCTTATTTTTCATTATATAATCTTCCTATATTAACTAAATGGAGTGATCTTGCTTGTTTCATTATGGGTAATAGGGGAAAAAAGTATTCGCGATTTCCAATTTTATTATATTTAACAAGAAAAATATCATGTTTGGATCAAAATCTTAACATTTCGGAATTTTGACCTTTTAGGATTTCATAAAGCATAATGAATTTTCTTAAAATTAGAAATCGTTTCCCTAAACTGACGTACATTTTTGTAAAGTTTATGACACATCAAAAAATAAAAAAATATTATATATGAGGGTATTATAGGCGCTCATGAGGAATGTCAATTGACCTTCCCAGGATCACCAGAGTCAATCATTTGACAATTACAAGTTCTAAAGTAATAAATATATACAAGGTTTATATTGATTACTTTTAAAAGGGTCCGAGTTGGTCTTTTGAGTTGATTCCAAAAAAGCCGAGTCTTTATTAAAGTTCGGTCCCAAGTCAGACTTGGGACTCGACTTGCATTTCACGTGCAACTTGTATATTAAATATAGCACTAAAAAAAAAAAAAAATGCAAAATATGCATAAATACACTTTTTTTTTCGTTATTTAAAAGTTCCAAGTTTGTCTTGGGACCAAACTTTAATAAAGGCTCGACTTTGGAGTCGAGTCGAACCGGACCGGACTTTAAAACTCGCAATTGTCAAATGTCAAACTCTGGGACCCTGGGAAAGTCAATTGAAGTGTTAGTACCGTAATATATATAGTTATTATAAAAGCTAACAAAGCGTAGCAGTGTGATTGTAAGTGTTTAAAATTCAAATTCTCAAAAAAATTTTTAACGTTCTTTATATAGAGAAATTAAAATCTTTTTAATATTTTATTTCTCAAAAATTGTAATATTTCTCTGGGAATACTAAGAACATCAAATTTTAAACACTGATTGTAATAAGCATAACTAGGGTTCGGAACAAGTTAATTCTGTAATTGGACTGGGTTTGTGCCGAGCTTAAAATTCTACCGTATTTTGCGTCCCTCTACGCTTTATTTTGGGTCCCTGCGCGTTATTTTGAATCGCGCATGTGCTTATTTTGAGTAAGAATACGATTTTTTTCAAATCTTGTAACACATGCGTGTAATAATAACTAAATGGTTACGGAGTTTTATTAGAGAAAACATATTGTCTCTCATCGGGGTTTCAAATGAAAACAACTAGGTATTCTGTTCCTTCCGCTTTCGTGATACACCTACTAGCAGTGCAGAATTAGAGAGAAACCTACGCATTATATAATGCAGAGTGTAATATTATCTCGTAGAGTTCCTATCCATTATCCGTTTATCCATTTATCTATTGGATATCCAGATCCGAATTTATTCGGATATCTGTTTTACTATTGTTATCCGGATACCAATAGTAAATGGATATCCGGATAAATTAGATATGGATAAATGGATGACGGATTTATCCGGATTGGACCTCTATTACCTCGTATATGCATTTGTATATTAAAAGTAAAAAACTCACAAGATATATATATATATGAATTACTGCAAAAAAACTAAGCAATTCCCAAACTCTATTTATGTATTTAGATATCATCCAAGCTTTCACTTTCATGATTCATCATTTTTGTTGAGAAAAATATAAAAAATAAAAAAATGAAGAATCTTTATTATTTCAATATATAATATTTACGTAATAAATCAATTACAGTACATATGAAGTTTATTTCGTTATTACAATCATTGTTACAATCTGCTGTATTTTATGGTCGATGATAATTTGTTGGTAACCCAGCGGTTTTATTCAGATTTACTATTTCAGTTTATGAAATAAGATCAATAATTTTATCACGTAAAAAATACCATAAAATAATTGATTTATTTTATAGATCATAGTAAAGCATTGAATAATATATGATAATATTATACTACATACTACAAGAATTACAACCACGATGCAGTATTTTAATACTACCGCAATTCAATTACGCAATATTATAATTTTTCAGAGTTAAGCTTGTCACTTCCTAGTTTTAATTGGCATATTATTATATTAAGAACCTATTTATCGTTATGCTATAAAAATTTTATACTCCAAACTTATGCTGATTTCCAGTTCCTATCGATTTACATTAAACATACGGTTACACGAACACGGTTAAACGGACAAACGATTATGCGATTATTATTAATCATTAAATGATTAATCGTGTAACTTATAATTAAGCCAGCATAATTTTTCTCGGTTCCAATCCCTACAATTAAGTTACTGTATACTATAATACTGAACAATTTGATTCTACTAAACATAAGGCATAAGCTGGAACAATCTTGACTTACTGTATAAAAGTACCTAACACTATAACTGATAAGCCTATTTTATTAATCGTTAACTATAACTACAGTATAACGATAATGATAATGCTGTATTAATAAATAACAAACATAAAAAAATATACATATATTATACGTATTGATACGTAAAATTATTTAATAAGATTTAACTATGTATTTATCAACTATACAGTATACTGTATACATTATTTATTGAATATCAATTTTTCTGTCTGATGACACCTCATTCTCATCCTTTGGAAGTTTCACTTCAAGTATACCTTGTTCAAACTTAGCTGTGATATCTGAAGTTTTAACGTTACGAGGAAGAGAAATAGCACGAGTAAAACTTCCATAACTATGTTCTTGAATATGTACATTTCCTTCTTCATATTTTTCATCTCGTTTAGTTTTACCAGAAATTACAAGTGCATTTTTACGAACATCTACATTGATTTGTTCTTTAGTGATTCCCTATTTAAATCAAATAAATTAAAGTTATAAAAAATGGCAATTACTGGTATAATAAATCTTGTCATATATATATATACATACTGGTAATTCAGCATTTACAATAATTTCATTTTCGTTTTCGTGAACATCAAAAGATGGATCCCAACTACCAGATACTGAATTCTCGAAATGTTCAAATTTATGTTCAGGCCGGTATAAAGACATTTTTTTAAAATGTTATATAATTTATTATGATAATTCGTTTTTGAACTTGTTGAGAAGCTAGGTTCATAAATTCATTATTTATACAAAAAAATTTCGTAGTTCGGACTCTAATGAATACTATATATTATTATACTGTTTTGATTTATAATTTCTAACCTGAATGTTATCTTTATTTCCTTAATCTAGAAATCATAATTCCAGATAGGGACGTTAAATGGTCAAATCTAAGCGAATTTAGACTGAATTAAGGATAGAGCTTTAACTAGACTTTACTGAACTTTTAACATCTTTTAATTCTAGTGAATTCTACCGAAGCCTTCAACGTTATAGAATATCGTGGTTTGCAAAATGATGTATCTTTGATAAAATTTTGCAGATCGCATCTAACACAATCAATTAATTGTTGTCTGATTGACGAAGTTAGTTTGAGAATTTGATATAGGAAAGTCATAAGTTTTAAAAATATTTTATTTATTATTAATAAAATCACTTTATAATCGCGCAATCGAACGACAATAAAGTGATTGTACGTGTGAACTGCGATCTGCAAAGTTTGATCAGATGCATCATTAAGCCACGATAAATATTTTATCAAAAATTAATTATACTGTACGTATATAAGGGATAATCGCTCTTTAATTTATTTAGCGTTAATTATATTATCAATTAAGTAATCCATGAGATACCAACAATAGATGATAATCAATGTCGCAACAATGTTAATCCAATGCTTTTTAATTAATACTCGGTATGACGTCTTTTATGTTTATATTTAGTTAATACTCGTCAACATTTTTGATTTTTTAGTTAATACATGTTACGCGTTATGACGTTTTTTGTCTCTTCATTAATAGATAAGTTTAATTTAAGGTTTTATTATACCGGGTGTTTTCTTTCTTTAAGTGACTTTATATGGTGATTGGAATGCCTGCTTCTAAAAACCGCTCAGATAACGTATAATTACTGGATAGATAGTTTACTTTGGTTCGTCGATTAGTTGGCGTTGATTAAAGATTCGGTTGAAACAAGATTATTTTTGAAAAACATCAGTCAGAGAATATGTTACAAATAACTTTACTATAAAATTTAAGCTCCGATTATTTTCAACTAACATATTACCTTATTTCAAATTTTAGTTAAAATAGTAGATTAAGGTTATTTTAAATTGCAAATTTTCTTAATCGAATTTTATGAGAAGAAAAAATTTTCTAATTTAGAAAGGGTGATTATATGTAAATCCTACGCTGAACAAGTTTACTTGGAAGACAAAAGAAGATTACATTAGTAAAAAAAACAAGTTAGCTATGTACTAAAGTTAAAATTTTTAGTTTATCTATGTATACTAAGTGAAAATTGGATTAACTTCATGAAAAAAAAATTTTTTTTTAAAAAAAATTTTAACACAATTTTTTACTTAGTAAAAGGTCTGAGATTTTACTTAGTAAAAGGTCTGAGAAAATGTATTTGACAGATATGTTTTTATGCTAACTTATTTTTTTACTAATGTAATCCTTTTGGTCTTTTAACTTGTTTAGTGTAAAATTTTACATATAATCACACTTTCTAAATTAGAAAATTTTTTCTTTTTATAAAATTCAATTAAGAAAATTTGCAATGTTTATGGAATTTTATAAAAGTGTTTTAAATAAACTTAATCTACTATTTTTGATATGCTTAACTTTACAATTTGAAATGAAGTTAATATGTAAATTGAAATAATCTTAAGCTTAAAATTTATAGTAAATTTATGTTTTTATTATAGTTTTTATTATAAAATAACACTTATATATCAATATGTGTGATATATTCCCTGATTATTATTATTAACTTTATAATTGCGAGTTTATGATATATACAAAATTTTTTAAAATAAAAATAATAAAGATTTGTTATTAAATAAAAATAAATGTATATCCAGTGTTAAAATTTATGCCGCACATTGCAACTGTACATACTGCTTACAAAATGTCAATTTTTTCTGTGCGGTATTCACACATCTATTCAAAAAAGAGTGCGCAAAATTTTGTTTATGTGTGCTGCGCACAGTCCACACAGTGAAAAATTGGTTGTCATCAATAGAAATCAAGCAGATTAAATTTAAAAAAAAATTAATCTCTTAACTTTCGCAACTTATATCTCGATAAATTTGAGGTTATCTGATAAATTAATATTCAGAAGAAAGGTTAAGATCTAGACTTTCTTTTGAATATTAATTTATCAAGATAATCTCAAAATTCATCGAGATATAAGTTGTGAAAGTTAAGGGATTAATTTTTTTTAAAAATGTTAATCTGCTTGATTTCTATTGACGGCAGCCCAACTAATCACTGCGTATATCGTAAAATACTATAATTTTTCTGTGTATCGTTGGATTTATATAAGCTGAAATTTTGAATTGATTACATAATCACGCATAATCATGCGTAACCACACATAATCACACACAATTACGCATAATCACGCATATTCGCGCACAATCACGCATAATCATATAAGGAGTATATATGAATGCGCTTTGCAAAAAGATGTGACCTCTGCAGATCACAAAGATCCGAGATTCTGTAGATTTTAAGAATCTTACCAATTTCAAGTAAATATAAATATAACTGATCGAAAATATGAATTAATAGACAATTTAGAATCTCGTTCTTCATCACAAAAATCATGGGGTCACATCTTTTTGCAAAACGCTATAATTCGAATATTCGCATTTATTTTGATTAAAACTTATGTTTCACGAAAATTACTTGAATTTGCACGATTCGTGATTATCTTTTTTATGTATAAGAAATTTTATGATTCTAAGAAATTAATTCATCATGTACTGTTGAAAAAGGCTATTTCGGTAGAATTTAGAAAAGGAATCATTATCTGAAGCCGCCGTGGGAAGCGTGAAAACCTTTCAAGCCTTACTCTACAAAGTTTTTGAAATGTTTGACTCCTGGTTCAACTAATCCAGATTTAGGTTAGCTTCCAAAATTTGATTTTAGCTGATTTAAAAAAATATGATGACTTTTTAAAAGATCAAAATATTCATTCATCCTTAAATATTTAATCTCAAGTTATGCATAATGATTACGTTCTTGTTTAACAATCGATAAAAAGTTGGCTAAATCAGTTTATTAGCTTAGCCGTTGATTTTAAAATACGGTATAGTCAAGGCAAATTTTTGGGTAAATCCTGAAAGCTTTGAACTAAGGCATAAGGTGAAGCAAAGTAAATTTTCTGGTTTTCATGGATAAAAAATTATATCTATACAATAAATCAGTTTATATATATAATTTAGAAAAAAAAGCCGAGTGACCGGCAGAAGTTTAATGATAATCGTAAGCCAATAAATTTTTTTCAGCTGATCACTAAATATCTGTCACAATACCCTCGGTAATCCAAGATAAATTAAATAATACCCCTAGGAGTACTATGTGAAGAGAGGGATATATACGAGTTGATCGTATAACAGGATCATTGATTCAGGCTACTTGATTAGTACCGGGATACTTTTCAAGAATGATTAGAATTTACGGTTGAATAGTACCCCAATACTATTTATTGCATCCTATATACCTAACAATGCTGTCTACGATTTCATTAGTAGACCTTAAGCAAAATTGGTCAATTCCGGTCCAGTCGACCGGAATTCAGGTGCATTCCGACCCGGAGTTTTGCGAATTACTCCAGACCTGTCCATATATGTAACTCTACGTTACGTTACCGTTACTTGCTTGCTACACGAAAAAACTTGCAGGATCTAATCTGTTATCGACATATTCGATATTGGAGTTAGTACGTAACGTATTTCATACTTTCAAAATGTCACACCTAGGAACTACAAATTCTTCTTTAAACGTTACAACTTTGAGAGAGTTGGCAAGAAAAGATTTAAAGGATGTGCTTGATTCAGTATGGATTCTTTTACTTGAGTAAATCATTAACGTTTGGCAATGTTCAGTAGAAAAATTCGAGCTATAATTCAATAGAATTAATACTTTTCTACTGAATCATGTCCGTATAAATTAAAATATCCGATTTCAAAAACGAAAGAGAATAATAAGCCTACAATTTATCACGTATAGGTGCGGGGGAAAAAATGCCTAATTTTGGATCCCAACATAAGTGGACCTTTGAGTCTTATCGCTGAATTCTCTTTATTGAAGGTATTTATAATATGAATTTGACTGGGTTCAACTAGTGAATGAAATAACTAACCATTTATGGAAGGATCATGGCGTCGAAAAAGTACATTATCTTCAACAAGGGCCATTTGAAACCGAGCTTCGAAGCTTGATTTATATTTGTAGACCACAATTAAATTTTATGAGATATATAGCTGGTATAGATAATAAAAAAAATAATTTCATAAATTCAATTTTTTTAATTAAACTATTGAATCTATAATATTTTGGCTGCTTTCTAGAGCACATTCAGCATCATCAAAATGAATACTTAGAGAATCCACAAGCTCAAAAATATGAATATAACCTCTTTTTTGTTCCACGCCGAACAATGATCTGTCAAAAAGTTTTAGAAGAAGCTGGGGTCTTTGGTGATATCCTTGATATTATAATTTTTATAAGTTTTTGTAAATTATCTGTTCAAAAAGTATTATCCTTGACTAATAATTTTACAGATCACGATTGGCGAATATCACTTGGATTTAATACCTTTTGAAGACGATTTATTATCCTTGGAATTAGATAACACATTTAAAGAGCTTTATTTGGTATTTTGTTTTTAGCCCTTTAATCGATCTTGATATATTCAGTGGTCAAAATATATTAATCATTTTATATGGAAATAAAAAAGGATGGTGATTATACTTCAATTTATTACGTGGCAAGAGCGCTCATGAAGTTACAGACTTCATTTGGTCTATTTCCAAGAATAATAGGCAAAGGGGATTGTGCCAAGGTTTGAATTATTACATATGAACAATTTATTGATCTGCTAAATAATTACTTATAAAATACACAAATTTATATAGCAACTTGCTGATATGCTCATTCGTATGCGTCGTGAGATTGCTGTAGATGACCCATCTCCATTATCGATCTCTCAAAGCGTAGATTCACTTATCATTATCGATCGATCGGTTGACCTCATAACACCTTTATGTACTCAACTAACCTATGAAGGATTAATAGACGAAGTATTTGGTATTAGAGC
The DNA here is from genome assembly GCA_910591965.1 of Dentiscutata erythropus. Taxonomy (NCBI): domain Eukaryota; kingdom Fungi; phylum Glomeromycota; class Glomeromycetes; order Diversisporales; family Gigasporaceae; genus Dentiscutata; species Dentiscutata erythropus. The sequence continues at coordinate 2,798 of CAJVPY010002668.1, read as the reverse complement.
TTCACATGTAGAGGTGGAATCTTCCATTGTAGGACCTCCGCCAGCAGCTAATACAACGTCTACAACTACTAGCTCCCCTTCTCAGTCACAACCTCCTCTTCAACCTCAGCAAAAAAAAAAAAAAATTGCTCTGAATTCTGGCGATAAATTATTTGCCCAGTTAAGAGATGTAAATTTTGCAGTAGTGGGTGGTGTTCTTAACAGAGTTGCTAAAAGAATAAACGAAGATTATGAAGTATTTATTTATGTTTTTGTATTTTTTGGGTTATTGAGTAATGAATTTTTTTATATTAATTATATGTATTTATTTTTTTGTATTTATAGGAAAGACATAAAGCTAAAACTATGATACAAATCCGTGAATTCACCAATAAATTAGGAGGATTACAATTAGAACATCAATCTCTAAGAATTCGTATCCTTTTTTTTTACTAATTGTAAAAAATTTACATTTCAGACATATACTTTTTATATTTTTCCTTAACAAATGGTTAGATACTGGTATAGCTGAAGAGATAATGGCGTACACCATTACACCAGAATTCAATAGAGCTCTAGAGGTGCAACAAAGTATATATACATTCTAGTTACATTCCCTATTACTTTTTACAATTGGTTTTTTTTTTTTTGATTTTAATTGCCATTACTATTGCTACAGATTTGGTTGCAGGCATAGATGTAAATACACAAAATGAATATATAGAAGAAATGATCAATCGACATGTTCCAATTACTCAAGTTTTACGATTATTGTGTCTACAAAGTCTCGTAAATGGTGGATTAAAGCAAAAGAGCTTTGAATTTTTCAAAAAAGAAATATTACAGGTACAAGAAATTATTACAAAGTTTCATTTTTTAATCGCTCAAGGAATGACAAATATATAAATATATCAATCCAGACATACGGGTTCGAACACCTTCAAACGTTGCTGAATCTTGAGCGTCTTAACATGTTTTCTAAACAACTGTCGTCTACTCGCAATCCATATGCTTATATTCGTAAAACTTTACGATTAATCGTAGATGAAGTTGAAGAACATAATCCTCAGGATATAGCATACGTATATTCTGGTTATGCTCCCTTAAGTGTACGTTTGATACAATGCGCAACGACAAAGAGTGGTCCATCCTCGACTGGTAACGGGTGGAAAGGATATGATGAAGTGTTAAGAATGTTACCAGGTAAAACTTTCGATGAAGTTCAAAGGCAAGAAGAAGGAGCTATACGTTCTAAAAGTAAGTATATGTGATATTTGATCAATAAATACGTCACATTCTAACTTTAATCTGATTAGGAATGGTACAAGGGCAGCATCCACGCGTCACACTTGTATTCTTTCTGGGTGGATGCACATATACGGAAATTTCTGCCATACGCTTTTTAGCGCAACAGGACGATGGTATAATTTTTTATTTATGTTCTATCTTATTTTAATATACAATCTACTAACTATGCATTTATTAAAAAATTTAATGTATATTAGGGCAGCGAGAATATGTTATTGCTACCACACAAATTATTAGTGGAAATTCTCTATTGAATTTAGTGGTTGGACCTGTCTGAAAAATCATGACCCGGGTAACCTGTGGGTCATCCGGGTGGATAAATGGATCTACCCGGATCGCCGGGTAACCCGACTAACCCGGGTAAACAATTGGGTAGCAAGAAGTGCTTTCCCAACTCCGAATTAAATTATACTAGCACAAATAATTTTGTAAGCTCCATAAAATAAAAACCAATTATTATATAATTCTAGCTTTCTTCTATAATTATAATATGAAATTGATAAAATGTTTGATGAATTGCACAATAACTATACTAGAACTGATTTATAACATACCAGTATAATATAATACACTTCTAACTCCTTTTAAACAACTTAAGCGCCTAGTTACATTACCTAATTTTTCATATCAGATATTTTTCTCTTTCTACATATATTGTAACAAAATTTTCATCTCTCATGAGTGTCATTATACGAAGAATTTTAATTTAAAACTCAATTATAACCTATGGATACTATTTAAAAAAATGATACAGGTAGCACAGCCCCACTCTCGTTGACTCCAGACTATCACATGATCATCAGGAGCACCACCACAACCTGGCACAGTGATGTAGAACAAAGCCGCAATACACATAAAATTTAAGCCATCGCAGAAAAATAAATGTTCTAGCTTAATTAATATCAATTCATCTTAATAAATCCTTAACACTACGATACTTTTTTTTTTTTAAAAAAAAAAACAAAATTATGACATTGTTACAAAGTAGGTTGTAACATGATGTAACATTAGCATAGCATAGTATGAATTATATTTCATTATTTGTATTATTATATATTAGTTATATTTATTTAGTATTAGTTATTATATATTTTATTATATTATATTTATATATTGATATTTATTATAGTAGTTATAGACTGTTTATTTTTTACAATATGCGCATGTGTGGGTCCAATCAAATTTTGAAATAAAGCAATTTGATTGGATCTGCACAGTTCATGCACATGTACACACTGTGAAAAATAAACACTGGTTATAGAGATTTATTGGCTAGTTAAATAAGGTACAGTAGTGTCACATAAGTACCTCTTAGTACCTTCACAAGAGTATCTCTCAGTAGGGTTCTTATCAAATCAAATCAAATCAAACTCATGCCAAGTTTGAGTTTGGGTTTGATTTCAAATCAAACTCAAACTCAAACTTTTTTTAAAATTGAGTTTGAGCTTAAACTTTTTAGTTAAGTTTGGTTTGATTTGAATTTGATTTCAAAGTTTGTCAAACTATTTGAG
>CAJVPY010002667.1:0-15620 GCA_910591965.1 Dentiscutata erythropus | reverse complement strand
ACATAATTATATCGTAACACATGAAAAAAATAACAAGAAGAAATTTTTTCATGATCATATGAGTTTGCCGGATAAAATAAAATATTTTATATTTCAATAGTTCAAAGAAATAAAAATATCATGGGCTATATATTTGCGCATAAAAACCAAAATTTTTTTTAGTGCAACTTTTTTTTAAAAAAATCCTAAGTTTTTATTAGATAGATTTTTAATTTTATACAAATTCGGACTTTTATTGTTAATCGGCAGTAAATCAAATAATTTACTGATGTCGAAAACATAATTTGTTAATTTATCTCAAAATCCACATGTCCCTGCTTTGTACGTACGAAATTGTATGAAATTGAATGTCATTTTGTATTAAATTAAACGCCTTTTGTACGAAATTGATGTCAAAAGGGGTAACGGTGCTGATAATGTAATATTAAAATGCAAACTTTTGCAAATCTAAACATTTTATTAGCATTTTATTATTATACTTTGTATTGCTTATTATTGGAAAATTATTGGCAAATAATTGCATACCTCGAAATTGTCAGATTTTTGCAAAGAACCTGATAGCTTACTGATTGCCCTATTAACCTCTGAAATGTATCTGATATTGTCCCTATTTACATTAATCGATAAAATCAGTATATGATATTTTACTGATATTTATCTGACATACTTTATTTCGACCTGTATAATAATCGTGTGGATGCATTATAGAGGAAGTTTTTATAAATGGGCCAAACAATAGTGTGCACTTACAGAATAAAGAACGTGCATTTATCTATGTGGGGCTAGCCTTCCATCATGCATTTAGAGAGGTATTGCATTTAGGGGATTGCATTTAGGGGGTCTGACTGTATCTCGGGAAATGGTCAAATTTTAGTTTGTCACAAAATTTATAAGGACGGACAACAGAATTATCGCAGGAGTCTTTGCTCACATAACCATATGTCCATAACGTGATTTGATCTAATTTGATAGTCGTATCGATACACATACGTAACAGGTAGGATTTAAAAAAAATTTTTTTTATTTCACAATGGTGCATTTATACAATATATTAATATATGCATAAATAAGGATTGGAATCGGTTTAGTCGACTAAAATATTTTTATAGTAAGCTACTATGTTTAATCGACTAATTAGTTGACTAAATGCACTTTAAAAACAGATAATAATAAAATTTAAGCTAAGACGTTAATAATAACAACAAACCATTTTTTGTATAATCTTGGCTTTCGTTTCTATCATATTCTTGTCATTATATAAAAAAGAAAAAATCGGTAATAAGAACTATTTTACGTCGTATTTTATGCCGAGAGGCGGAATTTGTGTACTATCCTACTAGATGGTTTTGGTAATTATAAAATAAAAGTTGTAAGTATCACAATAATATTTAGGACAACATTTGATTTTTAACAAGGTGGATTTCTTGAAGCGCTTTAAAAAATATTTTTTTAGTAAAAGTTCCTTGTGAGATGGATAAAAACTACCAATCATGTTATTATCAGCATAAAATATTATGTGTTGACTTTTTTTTCCTCAGTACTATAGACTTTTACTTAAATGCACCTATGGTGTTTTACGCCTATGCATATATTATCTCAAAAGCTGGCTAATTAATCAATGCAAGATGACCTAAGTGAAAATGCTATACGCCCCTAAAAACCCCTTCTCAAACCCCTAACCCTAACTCTAAATACCAACATGAAAATTTTTATATTCAAAACTTTAAAAAAAAACATAATAAAACATATGATAGGTGCAAAACCACCATAGGTACGTTTATAATAAATGGTACTAGATATAAGTTTTGTTTGTTAGTAAATAAAAAATAAGCGCTCTACCAAGTTAAAATTTATGCGAAAACAAGTGTGACACAAATATGATGCTTATAAATAATTGCGCATATCGATATCTAAAATCGAAAAGTAAAATGGAAAAATCTCACAAATGAAGATTATCAAGTTCCCTGTTCTGCGAGATGGTTATAAATTGTATGCATATCTGAGTACTATAAAGAATTTAGTTTAGGAGACTCTAAAAGAATAGAAAGTATCTCCTTTCATTTATGCGACAAAAAAAATAAGGTATGATTATAGGTGCATGTTGCAAATATATGTATGTATGTATGTACGTACTTACGTACTATGTATTTAGCTATTCATATGTAAAAAGAATGTATCCACATGTATTAATTTAATTTGTGTTCCTTTGTACTCTAATCTTTCAAAAAATTGATATAATATAAATACACCCGTTTCGACTAGCTTAGATTAATATTCCCTAAACACTCATTAAATAATTCCCTCCCTAACGCCATTTTTCTGAGTGTTATTTTTTTCATACTTCCGAAAATCATATCCATTACCCTCACAAACATATAACATGTCATTACCATTATGCTCTCAAACTTACTGTAATTTCCTCCTTTGTGTATTCCTGGTTAACTTTTTAATATTGGGCTACACTGAAGGCATCCCATTATCGAATAATGATAGGCCAGAGATTATTAGGTATCAAAAGTTCTTCGCATCGAAACATGTAAGTCCCTATCCTTCACGCTTATAAAATATGATTTTTCGTGTTAATAATATTATTATTTCTTGATGACAGGATGTACCATTAGAAGAATATAATAATCAATTTAATCGTATAAATCTGCTTTCACTTGAATCTGAAGAAGAGCTTGAAGAAATAGATTGGTCTGAATTGATTTAAATCCTTACTTCACTCCGACTTAGACGTTTCTTTTGTCATCCTAACGTCTAGGCAAAAATCACTAAAATGCTAAAGTGTCTTATTAAAATATTTCATTCTATATTTCCTTTTTCCTCGAATAAGATAATAGCAAAATTTTAGCCTTGTAATATTTGTAATACATTTAAATAACGGCAACGATAAATATTTGAGAATCATGTCACACATTCTCTTGGCTAGGTTGCACCTCTTGCTAGGTTACATCTCTTGGCATTCATTTATGTAATATATTATAATACAGTATATATATATTGAAAATTTTTTGGAAAAATAATTTCCCGCTCCTTCTGTTTTTTATTTATTCTTTGTTTTCTTTTAATCTAATTAAAAACCATAGTCGAATTTGTAATATATGCGGGTGATTATGGTTCTTACTATGTGTAATTCTTTATGTATACTAAATGTTCAATAAATACGTTCTATACCAATCTAAAATATAAAAAAAATAGAAACATTTCTAAAAAATTTTTATAATGATAAATGCAAAGTTATTTACATGTTCATTTGGAAATTTTGAATTAATAGATAATAATGCATAATGCAAAAATTTTGCACGTTAAGACAACTTCATTTAATAATTGTACAACAATGTAAGGTTACGTAAATCAGATTCAGATATTGGCCCATGAAACAACTATAGTATTATAACAAATTTTTATAATTCGAATAAAACATACAACAGCTGGGAAAGCTTGAACTAGAACAAAAAAGGCTTGGCCATTAAAAATGTACAACACTGACCTGCACTAGTTCTTTTTTTTTTACAATGTTAGTGCATTATCTTACAGTATTCGTTTATATTTGCGCAACATTAATCCCCTGTTGTTTATAATATCTGCTAGGAGATTACATAAATACCAAGTGAATGCTACATACATTTGTATGTACGTACGTACGTATAATGCCGAGAAAATTCTTCGTCGAATATCATGTATGTACGTACGTACATATAATGCCGAGAAAATTCTTCGTCGAAGATCATATTTAATCTCTGCCTATGCTAAATTAAGAATTATATTTTAAGTCTGCATAAACCTGCGTATCTACTATTAATTTTTCGTAAGACTTTTTAGAGTGCCTAGAACGTTTAAAAATTTGGATTGTCATCTGCCTAAATAAATTCCAAGAAGGTGCCATCATGGATTAGTGTTAAATTTATTTATTTATCCCGGGTACAAATAGGTTATTTTATGAAAGTTACAACCTTGCAATACATTTAAGTTTCAGGTAAATCAGATTTCTATGTCATTTTCATCACGATATATATCAGATATATAAACTACGTACGTATGTACATACCAGCTTCTCCAGTATTATTATATCATTTGATTTAAATATTTGATCCGAATTGTAACTCAATCATAGAATTTTGATTTCAAAAACTACATAACATGCGTTCAAATTACAAATTAGACGAAACTAATTTACTGTAAGTTACCACAAAATTACGTAATATTATGCAAAATTACAATGGTTTTACAACCCTAGATACGAAACAAAGTACAGTAAAACCCCCCATAAGTACACCCTCCATAAGTGCACACACTCTCTATTCACTCACAAATTCTGGCCCAAATTTATATCAAACCTCTATAAATGCACTTTTCACGTTGTTATAATTTGGTCCAAGAGCGTGCACTTATAGAGGTTTTACTGTAATATGTATAGCGATAGGAAATTTATAATTAAAAAATTGCAATCTCAGATACCGTGACACCGTAGGAAAAAGAATTATTGTTATTTAATTAGTACCATAGCGATGAAACATGTTAATTCACTTTCTGATTGGTCATTGGCTTTGTGCACTGGCGCGCAAAATGACGTACGTACGTACGTTTGTATGTCGTACATGGGTTAGTATGACAAGATTTCGTCATTGAAAAATGATTGATTGTTACACTTGTATATTTATTGTCCGGAGCGAAGCGAAGGACGCTATATGTTTACGTAATGTGAAAAAATTTGTTTGTTTGTCAGTTTGTCCGGCCATATCAAGTGATATATAACCAATCACAATCCACTGATCGACAAATATATATAAACATGCTCGCAAATCTTTTTACCGAAATACCCTTCTGATGTAATAAGATGATCATCATATGATACGCTCCGGACCCATAATGCTATGCATTTTCCTAGTTAGTATACTTTAAGATACCGTATAAGCACGAATAACGCTCGTGGGATTTATTTTGAAAATCGGGTCCTTTAAAAATTAGCTGCCCGATACGATAGTACGGGGAGTAGCATTTTGCCTCGAATCGATCACAGGATATATTAGTCGTATGATGCATTGTCATGATTTATTGATTTATTAATTTTTTGGTCTATTGATTTGATTGATTTTGGTATGATTTCGTATGAGTAACGCCAAAGGAAAATGAGACATTTGTTTATAACTGATTATTCCATTTTCCCTTGGCGTCATTCATATATGAGTTTTTAGTGATGTATGACGTGTATTTAAGGGACCAAATTTTTTCCAGGTAAAGTAGGTTCTGTTTTTTTTTTGTTAACTCACTCGACCCACGTACACGATCGCGAATAAACATAAAGGTTTTAATTTTAGATGTCGAGACGATAGTCACTTTTTTCAGTTTTTTTTTAGATAGATTACGGCCTGTCGGACGACACATAATTTGGATTTTGAGATATGAGTGGCCTGTCAGGACGACAGTCACGAAAGAATTTTATTTTTATTTTTATTTTTTGTATTTGTGTAAATAGCACTCGTTTTAGTCTTGCTAGTATGTTAATCAAAGTGGAACTAAAGTTTTTTTTTCAGATAGAAATTGTCTAGTTTTTTCATCCATTATTTACGATAGACAATAGCATTAGAATATTATTATGGTCTTAGCCTATTCGATCGATACTTTCGAATTCTGAGTTGTGAGCATGTATTGCACAAAAGCGGAAGGGACAGAATATCCATAGCTGTATTTCGTAGTTTTAGTAACACCCTCAATGAGAGATAAAATAACCTGTATAGTCTCGAATTAACGCGCATCCTAATGTAGCACATAATCTGTTGTTGCGATGAATGATATACAGCCGACACGCCATATGTGCACTCTCTATAAGTGCACATCGCATGTATTTTTCCTTATAATGGTAAGACTTTCCCTATTTATTTAATAGTATATGTAGATTATTCTCCATAAATGAATACTGTATTCTATAAACGCACAACATGCATTTATCGGAAACTGTCCGTATTGAAAATCTTCTCTTAACCGAAATAACGTGCAGGTCAATTAATTAACGCGCAGATGGACGTTATTTCAGCTTATACGTAGTGCAGGATACATATAAAGAATATTAGTTAGTAATTATTTATAATTAGATATTTAAATTGCAAATCTTTATCATTAAAGTGTATAAAATGAACATATTTCGGAGATAAAATTCGAATTTGGAATTACAAATATCATATAAAATGTATTTGATAAATAAATAAGATATTATTAGGGTGTTTCAAAATTGTCATATTTCGGAGATAAAATCGAATTTGGAATTATGAATGTCAGATAAAAGGTTGTATTTGAAAACTTTATTAATATAGTTTAAACTGCAATTAGCAATAAATGCGGTTATACTATAAAAACATTTGGAATTTGATTAAAAAGTAAAATGAGCTTTTTAAATAACATTATTAATATATATATCTATGTATTACCTATTTAACTGAAATAAATGAAGCTATTAGATTTATTAATATTTATATTACACTGTATCTTAATTTCACTTTATATCCGGTTGGGTGGATATAAAAATCGCTTATTAATTATCAGGAATGATGCTAAATCGGAATTTAGGGTCTCTACTTAACAATATAAATCCTACTAAAACCCACCTATAATCTTTAATTATAAATCCTAACACTAAACCTTAATCTGAACATTAAAAAAAACCCCCTAAAAGATTTTAAAATTTCATATTAACAGTTAAAATAAGTTCAAATTTCAGCATCATCCGATTTAAGCATTATCCCCGACATTAATTAAATAAACTCAAGTTTGTGAATGTTTATCATTGCATTGTATAATAATCAAAAATAACAATATTAGTCGATTTTATAGATTCAGAAATAATCAACAACCCCTCCTTTTTAGCCTCATTCTTTCATTGTAGTCTTGGCACGGCAAAAAAATTTGGCATGCCATCATCACATGATTTTTTTGTATTAATTTAAGTGGCTAAAAATTTTTCTAAAGCTTAAAAAATATAGGTTGTATCTTTATATATTTATTTATATATTATTATAATTAATGGCATGCCTATAGCATAATGGCAGGGTTGGGAAGCCTCCATGTCTGAGTAATTTTACCAGACACCGGACATATCAATTTGTCCGGTGTCCATTGATAGTGTAAAAATTGACAGTATGTTGCTGTCCTAATTATTTGGTTTGCTTGACTCTGAACAAAGGTTTCTTATTTCTAAAAAAGGTTATGCATAATTTGATGAACTTAATTTTATTGGAAAACCCACTTGTTCGACTGACAGTCTATGGCATGCCAAGAACTTTCATGTCAAGATCCCTATAATCAATGATTATCAACTCATCATCCCATTAAAAATTCAAAGTAACGATAAGGTGAATTTTACGAAAATGGTTTAAATTAATGGATATGATTAAGAATATTTTTATAAACGTGTCATTATCTATTTAGATTAAAAGTTTGCGCTACATTATGTTTTCTATTATTCAATATTATGTAACAAGAATACAGACCTTATGAAAATTTGGTAAACGACTTTACGATTTAAAGTTAACTGGAATTTTTGTTTACGTTAGTCTGAAATTCTTTGCAAATTGAATAAATTTAAATTTTCATTTCAACTTAAGTATGTTCCAATTTATGCATAGCGTTAATAATGCATGGAAAATCATTTGACTACGCTCTCGATTATTGATATTTTAAATTACGTTGAATACAAGGAATATTGCGATACCTAGCTAAATTAAAAATATGTAAAGTATTCCACTTTACATTTTTCATCCACGTTTTTTTTATTAAATTTTTAATCACATTAAAATGATTACATTATTACCAGACGAATGCCTTTTAGAAATATTTAACAATTTCCGGTCTTATTATAGAATGTTATTTTCATGCCTTCTTGTAAGCCGTCACTGGTGTAGGATCATTATACCAATATTATGGAGCGAACCAACAAAATATGTTGACGATTTAAGGCTTATAAGAATATATCTTTCAGCATTAAATAATGAAGAGCAAGCTTTATTAATCCCTTTTAAAATTATCCTTCCAAATTATCAAAAACCATTATTTGAATATTCAAGGTTTGCCACATATGTTGATTTTTATTTGGAAGATAAAGATACTGATGGGGTTAAAAATTGGCTTTATAAAGAAGGATATGAAGATTATTCGTTTCTTGGTTTTTACGATTATTATAATGATTTTAATTATCATGATGACCGTAGTTATTGTGATTATGCTTATAATATAGACTTTATTGAGCAAGTAAATTCCGTCAAATGTGCTTTAATTACAATGTTTTTACGAACAAGTAAGAAGCTTAAGTATTTAAAAATTGATCTGCCTTTTTACAATAATATGTTATTCGAAAGGCTTCTTAAAAATAACACTATTACTTCTTTAAAATTTAAACTTCGTACTAATTGTTCTGAAGCTATCGAATCATTAGCAAAGATTCTTTATAAAAATACTACATTAGTATCTTTAGATATCTCTGATAATTTATTTGGCTTTAACGAATTAAAACCATTAATAAAAGCCCTTTGCAAGAACACTACACTGAATTCTTTAAAGCTTTCTATAAATTCTTTTTGTTCTAAGGATGGAACTACATTAGTGGAGGCTCTTTGCGCGAACACTACTCTGACTTCTTTATCTATCCATCACAACCAACTTGACTCTGAAGGAGTAAATGCATTAACAAAGGCCCTTTACAAAAACATCACTTTAACTTCTCTAGATGTTGGGATTAATTTTGAAGGCATAATAACTTTATCAAAAGCTCTTTGTATAAATACCACTTTAAATTACTTAGATCTTTCTTTTAATTCTCTTGGTCCTGAATCTGGAAGTGTGTTAGCGAAGGCGCTTTGCAAGAACACTACACTGACCACTTTGAATCTTAGTCATAATCAACTTGGTTCTAGGGGTATAGAAGCATTGGCAGAATGTTTTTACAATAATACTGCTTTAAATTCTCTAAATATTGGCTATAATCAAATTGGGCATGAAGGAATAAAAGCGCTATCGAAGGCACTCTATATAAACACTACTATAACTTCCTTAAATCTTTCTGGTAATGAACTTGGTTTTAAAGGATGGGAAATATTCATGGGGGTTCTTTGCAAGAATACTATTTTAACTTACTTGAATCTTTCATCAAATAAACTTCATTTTGGAGAAGGTGTAAAATTAATAGAAACTCTTTACAAGAACACCACTCTAACTTCATTAGATCTTGATTGGAATTTTCTTAGCCCTATGGAAGGAAAAACAATAGCAAAGTTTCTTTGCAAGAATAATACTCTAACTTCTTTATCTATTCAAGGTAATAGACTTGGCTCTGAGGGTACTAAAGCAATAGCGGAGGCGCTATGTGTAAATAAAGTTTTAACTACTTTATACCTTGGGGATAATCAAATTTGTTCTGAAGGGATAGAAGCATTAGCAAAAGCCCTTTATGTAAACACTACTCTGATATCATTATCTATTTGTTTTAGTCGCCTTGATAATGAAGGAGGAAGAGAATTAATAGAAGCTCTCCGCATAAACACTACACTAAATTTCTTGGATATTTATAATACAAAGTTTAACCCTAAAGAATTAAAAACATTAATAGATAGTGTTCGCAAGAACAATCATTTTGTTTCTTTAGCATATTAAGTTAATCTATGAGAGATAATAAAGCCATTTAATATAAACACTATTTTTAATAACTCAAAGTGAAAATTTAGTACTGTAATGGCTCTCTACGAAAATATTATCTTTTCTAAATATTAACAAAAATAAAATTTAGTTTGAAGAAAATTTTGCAAATGTTTCTAAAAGCTTTGGTTCTTTAATCTCGAAAGCTTTCACTAATATTTATAAAATTACATATAGATTTTATAATAAATAAAATTAAAATATTTTATTGATAAAATAAAAATTAGAAACTTTATGCTTCAGAAATGAAATTTCTAAGTGTGGCGTCATTCATATATTGCAGATTTAAGACTTTATATTAAACATGGTACTAATCGCGAAATGATATATAATAGGGCGATTCGAATTAACTTATTTCGAAAATAACGTGGATTTAAAAAATCTCGTTTCTATTTTGAAATTTTGAAGTCAGAAAACGAAATAGGAGTATTTTTCTGATGATATATCATCATAAAAAAAAAAAAAAAAAGATTATGATACGTACTTATTTCAAAACAAATACGTCTCTAATTTTATTCGAAATCAGAAACCTGAACATTAATTTTGAGTCACCCTGATAAGAATATTAACGATCATAATTTCAGTGCACTGACGTCACGATCATCACAATCGTTAAGATTCTTAACGATAATTTTCGTGCACTGATATGCAAAATTGTTAAGATTCTTGACTTCCGTGCAATAACGTGCACAATCATTATGAATCTCAACGATTGTGCATGTTAGTGCACAGAAATTATGTGGTTATTAAGATTAATACACATCAATATATGGATGTAATACTGTGCACGGTAGTGCACGAATTTCAATTTTTCGTGTGATAACGTGTATTAAATTTTTGGATGATCAGTTTCCGTGCAGTTTCCGTGTAGTGATCATGAAACCCGTGTTTACCCGCATACAATTTCGTTTTCATAGGGATGATGTAAATCACATGATCTGAAATTTTTTTGGGCGGCGATTTAACCCCAGTTTAAGAAATTTTTACTGTAGCCTATTGTAGAAGTCACGATGATCCCAATACAAACTAACTTAATCTTAATCACATACTTTGATTACCAGAATACATAGCAAGCTCTGTAACAGAATTTTTTACAGTAACAAACATTTTTTAAAAAAAAATTCCTGTGCCAGAGGCATGGCAAAAAACTAATGTAGAGTTTAAATCCGCCCGAGCGGAGCGAGGCCAAAATATAAAAATGTAAAACCAAGCTTAAAGTCCAATGTACATATGTTATACACTATGAATAGTCAATTTGGGTATGACCACTAATCTGATTTTATACATCAACTTAGTCAAGTTAATAAATTTTGACTATAAACAATCTTGACTGTGTCATATGCCATTATGCCATCTACAAATCTAATTAAGTAATTGGTCAAAATTTGGCGGCTGTGCCGCCAATGATCATGTTCTAGTTAGTATCTAAAAATCTTCATTAGTAAATTTTGTTATATAGTTTTGATTTACATAGTATACCGACGCGTACAGTACATCTATTTACCCATCAAGATGTTAGATGAGTATCCATTTGGGTAGCTGCGCGATGCAGTCGCGCAAAAACCAGGAACGTATATGGTATCTTAAAATTAAAAATTTCAGAAATAGAACTTATTTACATTATTATATTATATAGTAAGAATAATAAATTAATTTCAAGAGGGTTAAACCTTCGTTTTCTTGTGGAATTAAATTATATCGTTGCTTAATTTCAAATTTTTCTTTACTTATTATTTTGCACTATCAATTATTTCACTATTTCGTCACAGCTATGTTTTTACTATTTTATCTACCAGCTATAATTGTACTTACATATATTGTCACCTTTTGATGCCCAGCTTTCATTATACAGCTAACAAAAAGGCAATTTAGATTATGCATAAGAATTATAACTTGTAGTACAAAGGTGTGGGAAAAGTAAAAAAGTTGAAAGAAGATTAGGTTATCTAGCATATTAATTAAAGCTTTTAAATTTTATAAAATTCACATATAATCTGACTACAAAACAGGATAAAATTTATTGAGTACTAATAGTTAGTACGCCTAAATGTCTGTGCTAAAGGTAGCTCGATACGTCGTAAATCGGAATCGATTGGTCGACAAAATTCGGCAGATCCGGATCGGAATTGATAAATTTTGTTAATAATCCAATAATCTACGCGCCAAATAAAATTGCCAGACGCTAATTTTGCTATAATATAGTTGGTTATTATTGATTAATGCCGGCCTAACTCCAGTCATTCTAATCTAAATTTTGCCCGATTTTCTGAATTTGGTTGTGCAACTAATCTATCCGTAAATCGCATGATCATACCATATTGGGATTCTTGCTACTACTACGTAACAATATAACGCGGACTATAGTTTTTCCGCGGGTGTATTATATGTAAGATTGGATAGCTAATTGGAAATAAAAAATAAAATGAATAAAAAAAAAGTAACATACTAAGATAAAAAGATAGGCCAAATGTATAGAAATCATTTGAGCACTACCACAAGAAAGTGAAACTTAAGACTTTCATGATTATCGTTATTATTTATTAAATTCAGCTCGTGAAAATCTGATCAGATTATATTATATGTGATTACATGCCATAGATGTTACTACTGTACTATCAGGTTTTTAAAGGCCAAATATAGTAAAAATAAATTATAAAATTGAAGCCTCAAAGTACGATTTACTCCTTTCATTTATTCATTTTTTATTTAATAATATAATATACTTAAGATTGTAAGATAACTTCTTTGCTAAAACAAAAAGCTTTTTTCTTGTGGAATATTTTACGATAGGGTTTTTGAAATCTATGCTAAGCTATATTAATATCTAAATGTAAAAGATGTGTATAATAATATGAAAACCCAAAATAGTATGGTAAAGGGTGTAGAATAAGTACCTATTTAAAAAACTATATATACCATACTAATCCCAGATCGCTTGCAAGATCACGAGAAATTATTATTACTTACACCCCATACCATACGAATTTGGTCGCCCACACCATTACAATAATTCGACACATTTCCCATTCATTTTTAGAAGTTTAAAATATGTGACCGAAATTGACAGTACAAAGATCAACAGACGTATAGATTACAGAACCTAAAATTGCCAATCAATCTGTTAAAAGTAACAGATAGAAATTAAAACATTTATTAATTAAAGAATAATATTTTTGTATGTTTTCTAGTTTTAAAAAAAATTCCAAAACACGGCTAGTTTTTTCTTCCAATATACGAATTCTGTACGTATCTTATCATATTTTCCACCACGTATAGCAATGTCGATACGACCGCACATTGATAAAATAATATTAGGCATTTACATTGTAATATTTGGTTTATCTTTCTTTACCTTAAAGGTCATATATACAAAACAATTTGCAAATGAGTTTAGCGTCGAGCTTACCGACCCGGCAGAGTCAAATTTCACAACAGTATTGGTGAATAAACTTAAATCCATCTGAAAAATTCATAGCCCGCCACGCATGATACTCTAAATATGCTGTTTTATTTTTAACTAAATACTTTAAGTGATTTGCAAGAGCTTCGACATTTGGATAATCATCAATAAAAATAGCAGATTTAGGATGTGGTAAGTATGAGCGAGTATTAGGTGCGCCCCAAATAACGGGTACAACTCCTAAATAAAATGGATCCCAAAGCTTTTCGGTTGAGTAATCCTTCTCTTGGGAGTTTTCAACGGATAAATAAAATGGATATTTAGAGATAATACAATTTTTTGCTTTAAAATGTTCTAAATTCATGCATTCAGGATGCGTTTCCCATGGGGTGTTCGGAAGGAAGGAACCGAAGGATGCGACCGGAATGTAGGCCTGAAGAGTTGGAACCCAAGTTTCACGAAATTCAGTTCTGTGAGAAGTTATGAAAGAAATAAAAGTTGAATTTTGTGATAGCTTTGTTATATTAAAGGGTTGTTGAGTTCGCCAACTCTCGAAGTCTGGTCGGACGTAACTTGTGGGAATATCTGAATGTTGAACGTATATCAAAAAGGTCGGTTTGATCATGAAACTCCGGATGATATGCCTTAGGTTCTAAAGTAAATGTATTAACTTCTGTCCTTTCCATGCTTTCTCTTTCGGTAAATTTGGTTGGTTGACACAAAAGAGGGCATCAACGGTTTTAAGCTCTTTGGGTTCTACTTGATCTAGATGTCCTTCTTTCCAAATACATGGTATATCACATTTTACTAATATCTCGTTTCTATATTTGGGTCCTAGCACATCATCCCACCCAACATTCCTTGTTATGTATACTTTTACTTTCTGGTTATTATTCAAATAACCTGTTAAGTAGTGTCTCTGTTTCCATTCTTTAAATGTTGTAGGCTTGATTTTAAGTCTATCCACCAATGCTGTTGTGAAATTTGACTCTACCGGGTCGGCAAGCTCGACGCTAAACTCATTTGCAAATTGGGTTGTATATATGAGCTTTAAGGTAAATGAAGATATAACAAATATCACGATGGAAATGCCTAATATTATTTTATTAATGTGCGGCTTTATCGACATTGCTATATATGATGGAAAATATGATAATATACGTACAGAATTCGTATATGGGAAGAAAGTTTTGGAATTTTTATGTACTTTCAGAATTAGTAATATGACCATCAAATTGTAAATCTTGGGTAGAGTTTGGACCCAGATATCCGGATACCCGTTTTTCTGTACCCTTTTTATAAAAGCTGTATCCGGATAAACCGTCAGGTTTTGATTTGCAGATATCCGGATAAATCCTACGGATAACCGGGTAACCTTACGGATAATAATAACAAATAACTCTACGGATATCCGGATAAACCGGATAACCTACGGATACGTATCATGATGACAGATAGACAATACGTTTATACTGTATTTAAAATATTGTATATGCACATTGAAAATAAGGTACCATATCCTATCGTGAATAAGCACTACACCCTCTACCCCACTTTTTTAAATATCAGATTAACGGTAATAATTTGGCTAAAGACTTCATTGCGATTTCCGCTAATCTGAAATTTAAAAATTGGGGTAGAGGGTGTAGTGCTTATTCATGATAGGATACGGTAACCAAAATTTTCATATTCGCGTTATGTATAATAAATGTTATTAGTATTGGTGGTTTCAAAATTAACAAATAAGTGTGCATTTCGAAATAAGCAGGATTTTTTAAATAGCATTTTATTATGTCGAATTATAATTGGAAAAATAAAATGAATTCTCTGATTTATGCTATTTGAGTGCTTCCAAGGGAAAATCACAGTTCGGACTTTCAATTATATTTCGTACTGGACACAATCCCTAATAAATTAAATTAATTGTGTCCGATACAAAATATTGAAAGTCAGACCTGTGGTTTTGCACCTAACACAACAATTCACATGACTTATCTTCTATCGGCACAACAATTGGTAGGGAGTCCATACTAATTGCTGTGCCGATAAGAGGATAAGTCATGTGTATTGCTGTGTCGGTAGACCATCTCAAAAATACATACACAAGATAATGCGCCAAAGCCTTGTAGTATTTTATATCTGTCTCCTGATTTATCATATATTAATCATTATAAGGTTTAGCACATCTCGGTTAGAAGAATTTATAAAACCATTTAGCATTAGCGTTAGATATAACGATTCAAAATAGGTAATGAATAAGGATATCAATTGCATAGTGGATTAATTAATGTACATAAACAAAGTTATTGTAAATTATATAAAAATTGGTCCCGGTAATTATATTGGAGAATGATGCACTCGAGAATTTTAAAGAAGTTAAGTAGTTATCCCTTGCATGATTTTAATATGAATTAAATAGTATAAAGCTTAAGGATATCTAAACACATGAATACTTAATGTACTTGCATATTTCAATATGCCAATGGTGGAAGTCTTCTTAATATTTAAAGCAACTTTATAAAGCATTTCAAATCTA
>CAJVPY010002666.1:0-15623 GCA_910591965.1 Dentiscutata erythropus | reverse complement strand
AATATATTTGGCACTTGTTTATATGTTCGATTGAAAAATTGATTAAGAAATTGATAAGTAATTAATCGACTATAGCCGGCTATAGTCGATGATAGCTGACCTAGCCATCTTTACACGGGTGCCGCTTCACTTTGATCACGTGACCTTTTATCACTTCGCATGACATTACCAATTATTGATAATTGTTCAAAGTTTGATGTACGCACTTGCGCGTACTTACGGTTAACAGATCAAAAAGATGGCTAGGTCATGAGCATATTAGGATAGCATATGAATTTCAACACAAGTTCTATATGGTGATCAAAAAAATATATACATGATGTCATTCCCGTAAACAAATACAAGAAATACATGTTAAAAAATTCCATTGTGCAAGCCATATTGATATTCACAACCTCAAAACCCTTCTTGACATTATTCATAATAATTACTAAGTTCTATTATTTCATGTTTCACATTGACGGCTGGCCTGCATTATGCAGGTAGAAGCCATCGGTAAATGCATATTCATTTTCAATTTCATAAAGCGTTAATAATTAACGATAAATAACCTGGGAAATTTCGGCCTTCACATTTTAATTCTTGGTGCAACTAATCTCACGTGTATGGGTTTCAGCCTCTTTGTAGTTCTATTTCCATCTATGGTTTTATCACACTTATTGTACGTACGTACGTACTTATTGCATTTCTTATTAAAAATGTATCAATGAGACTTAAGCGACTTAGTCGACTTAAGGGTCTTTAGAGACTTATCCGACTAGTTAGATAAAGTTAGTTTTAGTGTACTTCTTTACTTATAAGTAAATCTATTAGACCGTTCGTAGTTAATTTTTCGGTTAACATCACTTTAGGACTCTTGGGAGAGAGATGGTAAAATGAAACGAACATATAAAAATAGGAAAATTTCATTGGCCGACTAAAATCAAGTAATTGGCGAGAGTTATCCGGCGTTTTGATTGGTTGTCCATTTTTCGGGGAGACTTCAGTGGAATGGCCTTATTCAATATATGTAAATTTCTCTGTAAAACAGATCGCTTCCACCCAGCTGAAAAACATCGTTCAATCGATAAAAATCTATTCCTCATAAAAGCTTCATAACTCATTTAAATTCGTTAATTCCCTAACCCGATCATATTTTTAAGTGGATCTTCGTTGATCTTCTATTCTATAAAACTATATCGTTACGCTGCCTTTCCTTTGGATAAATTCATATCTTCGTTGGACTAACTTACCCCACCATCGTTTGATTATTGTGTTGTGTCCCTATAGGTTGTGGATACTTGAATTCCTTGCGTGTTGGTTCCGGATGAATACTTATTGATTCAACGTCGACTGGTCACATGATATTGTTCGAAGGACGACTGAAGCCTTAGAACCATTCCGCTTGCCAATCTAAATGTCTCTTTCGATAGGTTGTTTTTGTTTGGGGTTTATTAGTAATTGGTTGGATTTATTTTGTCTTCATAGTTTCCATACCCAGCCTAACGATAGTCAAAATCAACCAGCTGATTTTGCAAAAAATCGACCGGCCGTGTCGAAAAATCGGCTTAGTCGATTTTTGATTATCGGATGAGCGTATGAAACCAATCCCCATGTTTAGCCCCGAACTGAGTTAATATAGCTCCGTCTTAATTGCGGTATTTAACATATATATATATTATTACTAATAAGAGTGTGCCAAACTGTGAGATTATGTATATACTGTAAATTTAATATACAGTCAGATCTCTTTGAATTCAATCCTTACCTTTAACTCTAGTACAAATATATACCAAACTTTCACGAATGTTATTTTTCTTATTGTCCTCAAAATGTAAGCTGTCAAAAACGACTAGTCATCGATATTTTTGTTTATACCAAGACAGGTTTTGACTGACGTTTACATAGTTTCGTATTTTTCATTGTTTTCCATAATGAAAAAGTCTAATCCCTATTGGGTAACCGATAATTCTGCCCTGTGTCTCTCACTTCCATATATGTTCTTATTCCTCGTCGTTTACCTTCCATAATTGTACTAGGATAGCCATGCACTGCGCAGTCAAAATAATATCAGTACAAGTTATCCATTGATGTTAGGCTACAGAGTGTGTCGAATGTGTATAGTTATTGTGCAAATAATTTGTAAGCAAACTGCAAGTTCAACCAGCATTCAGCTATCTGACTAACTAAATACTGGTAAAATGCTAACGGAATTCCGTACAAATTCAGCATTTTCGGCAGCCAATTAATCTAATTTTAACTAATACGAACCATAGCATTTTGACCATTAGTAAGATTAGGCATGTTATGTATTCTTGGAGGTGTAATTCATGTACAACCGCGTATACGCTCAATCTATTCAGATCTCTCTAAACTCCTCCTAAGATAAAATCACATAAAATTACATTCTTTATAATAAATGCCTAATAATCATAAATATACGAATTCCATAATTTATTGTCAAGCTCACATGGCTTTCTATCGGTGCTAAACTAGGCATCATCCCTTACGATGGTTACACAGTATACATAAATAACTACTGTTGAACCGATCCTGTCAAATTTGATAAATAATTAATCTACCAAACCTAGTAATTTATAATGTTTTCAAATTTGATAACCTCTCAATATTGATGCAAACCCGATTCACCACGCATTTCGGTTTTGAGAGTACATTAACAAACATTATTATGCAAAGTCAAAGATGAAAATAAAATCGTAATTAATACGAAACTCTAAAAATTTATTTAAGAAAAAATAATGTAAAATTATGATAAAAATAAATAGAACTTTAATTTCTCGATTACGCCTTTTTTGACTTTAGTGATTTTCGAGAATTTATATTTTCGTTTCTATATTTAATATAAAAATGTCTAGCGATTATCAATGAAGCATAAGTAAAACTACCACTTAACACTAAAAATAAAATAGCAGCAACTCCATAAATATCTAAATAATTTCCCTTAATAAAACCCATTCTTGTATCAGGAGTAATCCAATCTCTTAATAAATTTTCGTTATCGACCTTAAATCCACCATTTTCATCTTTATCACCTTGATATTTTGCCGTGTTCAATACTATTTCAATTAAATCAGCAGCTCGGTACTTTCTTTTACTATTAACTTTGGACAAAAATTGTAATCTTTCAGCATTCTTTTTAAAGCTCTCTTCATTTAATAATCTTTTAACCTTTGATACTATATCATCAACTTTTAAATTAGCCTTTGAGACTGTTAAAGCTATACCAGATAGCTCTAACAATTCAGCATTCCTAGGTTGATCACCCATTATAGGAAGCACCAACATTGGAGTTGCAGTATACATGGATTCATGACTACTAGCCGCACCACCATGACTTAAAAATATTTTTGTATTTACATGAGATAATATTGCGAATTGAGGGGAGAATTTAGAGACATAAATATGAGGATGTTCGTTATGTAATATGGCAGATATTGAAGAGCTGGAATTAGCTAATTGAAGAGATTCTGAGGTATCAGTTCTTACAGTAGACCATATCACACCATCAATAACATTTTGATCGATTAGTTTAAGAAAAGAGTTTAAAACGGTGATAACGTTTTCAGAAGTTAACATTACATTAGTCCCAAGAGCGAAATATATTGTTCGTGGATGAGCATTAAGAAATGATTCGAGAACCGGAGTTAAACTTGGAAAAGCATCAGGTATGACAGGACCAATTTCTTGATGGAGTGGTGAATCAGAACTTGGTACCTGTAAAATATTAATAATAAAAATGATATATATAATATTTTAGCATGAAATATGTAAGTTTTGCTAATTTGTTTAATAATAAATTATAATCACCTCAAACCCATAGAAACTATTGGACAGCATTAAAATATTTGATGTTCTTCCATTTACGTCCCAATGCGGGTCTACACCTACTTTTGCTCTTTCAGCGTTAAGATTCCTTACAATTGTTATTGAACCCCAAGCCTGCATTAAAGGCATTATGATCGCACATTTAAATCTATTATAAAATGTTTCATTTTCCATGTTCGCGTGACATCCTACTACAGGATCCGATTTATATGGAGAAAGTGCAACTAATAAAAGAAAAATCATATTGATTTATATATATATTTATTTATAGGAAAAAAAGAAATTCATAGCAAATAACATTAATATATACTTACTAAAAGTTAAATCTGAGTGAATTCCAACAACTGGCTTTCCCAATTTCCATGCGAGATCATAACACGGATGATTCATTAAATGATCGCAAATAAATAAATCAGCGTTGATCTCGTCATTAACTTTTTTATAAAAATTATAAAAAGGTACATAGGTTTTAATCATAAGTTTGAATATTATGTTAAATAACTTCATATAATCATTATCAAGAAATGCTTGATCCACTTCTGGAGATCTTATAAGACTTCGGATGTCAAAGTATTCATAATCTAAATTAGCTTGTGGAATTGAACGATAATTGGTGGATCGTGCCGTATAGTTTCCGTGAGTTATTACTGTTACCTAGAAATCGAATAAATAATAGGTAATAAAATTTAGCATTTATACTTAAATTATAAATAACAATAAAATTATAATAAAATTATATACATTATATCCCCGATCCTTTAAAATCTTCAAGATTTCTAATGCTTGAGGAAGATGGCTTCCTGTAATTATTAAAATTATTAAATTGAATCGTATTCAAATAATGATAATAGCAATAAAAATATGTCAAATAATAGACTTACCACCAATAATAGAAGTAGCGATTATGTTCTTAGGTACACTACTTCTGTTCAACGACAAGTCTCGTTTAATCAAATTTTCAGATCCGAAAGATTGATTTATAAAAAAAGTAATAAATATAGCAAAATGCCAAAGTAACGAAAATGAATTTTTTAGAAGCATTTTTTTTTTCTTTAATGAATTTGTAACAAGTTCTGAAGGTTGATTTTTGACGAGTGAAGGCTTATTTATATGTTTATTCCGCCTATGTATTGATCACTTATCAGTTTATATGAATAAAAATATAGGAAATTATGCTTGAGAAACGGAGTATTTTTTTACTGTATTTGGAGAAGCATTAAAAGTCAGAAGTATGATTATTAATAGATTTAATGCATTTTATTAAATACTGTAATAAGTAAAATTTATATTATTATACTTGTTTTTCACGTCTCTGATAGAATACAGTACGTACCCACTTTACTATTAATTTCAACGAAACAGAACAATAGTTAATAACTTAGATCATCGCTAATGTTGAATTAAATGACTACCAATGGAGTAAATAAAAGGTTAGTCCACAATATGAAGTATCTGAGAAATTAGGCAGCATCCATAACTTACGTTAAACCTGTATTGTATAGGAATAGATATTATTTTTGCATTATCTTTAAGATTTTTACAATACTGGTTTAATGTAAATTATGGATGCCGCCTTATTTGAGAAAATATTGATGCAACTTTTTACATCCTGCACTAATTGGCTGCATCTATACTACAAATCGTTAATGGTTAATAATACGATCGATCAATTAATAATAATTATTAATTGTTAAAATTCAAGAGGTCCCATTACTAGTCGTGAACTATTGGGTGTGCGATATCAATTCGTTCAACAAACATAATTAATGTCAATTTTTTTTTTTAGTTTTCTGATATTCGAATAGAATTTTGAATTCCTACTATGTTTGAACCAGTGTGTCTACACAGATAAAAATATAAATTTTGGATTCCTCTTGATATGTTCTATCCTTTTTTTTTTAATTACTTATTTTAACGTGAAAATTAACTGTAAAACATAGTTAATATTAGTAAAAATAAAAAAAAGGCTCTACTATTATAGAGCATGCTAAAAGAAATCCAAAATCCATAGTTTTATCAATGTAGAAACACTAGTTCAGAAGAAGTAGGGATTCGAAGTTTGTAAGTTTCGTATAATTACATGTGATAAATGATCGGCAAAAAGTCTATACGTATCGATATAGATCTTAGTTTTGATTTACCTCTGTAATCACGCTGTTTGTTTCACATATAAAAAATGTGATTATATAATTTTAATAATAGTAATATGATTATAAAGTTTTTTTTTTAATAAATACGTATATTGGCAATAATTTTTCAAAAAAAATGGTGCTTATAAAGAGGGTGTTATTGTATAGTATATAAAACAAGAAATTCGTCAGGAAAATGCAGCGAGCTATGCGATATATAATTAATTATTGTGTATCAAAATATTAGGATAGAATTTAAAGTATATATTGAATTATAAACATGATTACTATCATAACTTAATATGAAAAATTTTTGTTACTAAAATTTACAACTTTATGGTAATATACAGTATGTGGGTAAAGTTTGTGTTTGCGTAAATTTTATCACGATTTTCGTAAAAATTTCGTTATGAAACTCGATGTCATGATACATAGATTGTGTTGAAATTTCAATCGTGAATTCAATATTATGATTTACTGTAAACAATTTTGCTATAAACTTGCTTTCATGTCAGTATATGATTAAAGTTGAGTTGATTTCTATTGCAATTATATAATCTCTACCTTAAGGTACTGTAAAAAATATAGTACAGAACTTGCTCGTGCTTTCACTACAGTAACTGCGTGAGCTTTTTTTTTCTGCAAGTATCGTTATCTGCAGATCTGTTAGGTCTTTACAACACATGTAAACGCAATTATGCACATATGATGTAATTTAACTAATGAACAAAAACAAGTAAAAACCTGTTTCTCAAAACATCACACCATCATTATAAATTATCCGGCACTGCCATCATAAGAAAGGTTATTATAAGGACATCACACACCCCAGTGAATTATGGTGACTAATTGTAATTATGTAATACATAGCATTCAAAATCAGGCTTACCGAATTAATTATACGTATACAATTGCGATCAATTAAAAATAATAAAATTAATTGAAACGAAAAACAAATTCCTGAAAATTAATTGTTGCATTGTCATGATCATATTCAAAGTCTACTGATGATTAGTAATATATAAATGGTGAACTTCAAGCGATAATTAATTTTCGGGAATCCGTTTTTCAGGATTTCATGGTAGAACCATTCAATTTTCTTTCGCGAAAAATTAAAGTCACTTGTGTTTACAGTAATTCATAATCTTGACGATGTGTAAGCTAATTGCGACCAATTGACTCTTTGTGGCTGTGCCACCAATCAATTAATTGAGTTCAAAAATTGCCCTCACAATAATTATTCGGTAAGCATGTCAAAAATACTTTCAAGAAAAAAACAAAGATCATCCGAGTGCCACAAAGTAGCTCTTATTAGATGAGGAATTGCAGATTTTCACACATTTGATAGAATTCATTTTGTGCATTAATGATTTGAACCGTCAAAGAAATTATATTAATTTAGCAAATGGATTAACGTTAATATCCGGATAATACCCGAATGGTGTTGTTACAGTACGTACGTACATACAATATCATAACTCAACAATTGCCGACGACCAATCAAAATATTTTACCTAGTGTAACGGATAATTTTTTCCCGAGTCCTTCAATTCCTTATTTGTTTAACTCTTTGTTTTAATAATTGTACTACGTATCATAGCCATGTCTTAACTTTAATAATATTAGGCATTATGCATTTGGAGGCTTAACATGTCTGGGCGTTACGTTCTGATGTCAATCACGACACGTGTTATTTTTCATCACTTAGGTGGACTTTATTTCAATTAGTTATAAATTCTTTTAATTGGAAATACCGAATATTTTTTGATTAATAAAAGCAATCCTCCCAGTTTTAAAGCCAAAAAAATGGCAGAGGATTAGAACTGAATAAAATATATCATACATAAATATTCTTATCAATAGGTTAAAAGTTGAATCTTTCCTTCAATTATTTGCATTTTGGAATAAAATATTAAGCATCATATAAATTTTGAGTACGCAATATTTAAATAGATTCTTAAAGATCTAGAGTATAGTGAACGAATTTGTCACTTTCTTTGTTATTTATATTTGGTTTAATTGTTTGGAATTAGTGCTCGGCAAAATCGAACAAAAACTCGATTATCGGGTTTTTGAATCTATCAATTTACAATATTGTGCATTAAATACAAATTTTATTTTTAGCGTTAGTATATATATAAATCTAACAGGAATCCAATCTTGCTTTAGACTTCGTGGTAACTAACATAAAGTTTAAAGCCAGATTAGAGTAAACATGGATTTTATAATTGAAGCACAATACTATAAATCGATAGATTCAAAAACTCGATAATCGAGTTTTTGTTTGATTTTGCCGAGCACTATTCGGAATAGCTTAATTTCGGATCATTTAAATTATTAGCCCACATTCAATCTGTGAGAGTACATAAAAGTCCGAGTAATTAGGAGGTGGTAATAGATGACTTTGTTTTTTGTTTCAGCGAACCCAGATATCAAAACCAGAATCACTTCGTTTTTACCGACGGTTATTTTCTAAAAATTCCCCGATATTTAGCTCTAATAATTGCTAAATTAAGGAATGGAGTACATGATGAAAGATCGCAGCGAAGGAATTTGATAATCATTTCTAAATTTAACTTACATTTATGCGATAATTAAAACTTGTTTCTGCGATATGATGCATATTTAAGCCAGCAGCAGTAAAAGAAAAAAAAAAGGTAAAGCTTGAAACGGGGCCAAGAGATAAGTTTATGTTGTAGGAAAAAATACTGTATTACATTTAGTTAACGCGGTTAAAACATTGCTCATATTTTGTGGTACAGTATTTTGATCTTACTTTGGGTTAGCTGAATTAGTATGATTATTGTCCGCAGCGCAGCGAGGACTTTATATGTTCAGGTCATTAGCAAATTTTGGTCTTTCTGTTCACACACGAAGGGTTGATACATTTGTCCATTGGTATGAATGGACTCCAAGACCATTGAATAGTTCCATTGGTTCCATTGGACGGTCACTATTCCAATGGACCAATGGACAAGTAGATAAAATAATTATATAGCTTTTATAAATGAGTTTAGAATACTATACACGTGATATTCGAGATTTTTTTGGTGTTGTGGCTTATGCTAATGGACTAATGGACCAATGGATTATGATATTGGTCATTGAGTTCCATTGACAAACTTATTTTCAATGGACATAATCCATTCCAACCCTGCACGACCAATTTTCCACTCACGTGAGCGACGTCCAATTAAAATAATCAAAATATTGAATATCCTTTTAAGATTTTGAAAAATATTAGAGAAGATTTCTCAATAGCAAGTTGATTAAACTCAGTAAACTTTTTTATTTTAATTCTATACTTTTATTGAATTAAAATAAAAAAAAATTCATCGAATTTGGATAGATGGTTGTTGAGAAATCTTCGCTAAAAGTTTTAGAAAATATTCGAATATCAGAAAAACAAAAAATCGGGTAAATTTTCTTTTTTTTAACTTTAAACAACGATTTCTCAACAACCATCGATTCAAATTTGATAAAATTTTTTTATTTTAATTCTGTAGACTTATAGAATTAAAATAAAAAAAATTTATCGAAATTGGATAGGTTGTTGTTGAGAAAGTTTACAAAGTTTTTTTTAAAAAAATTAGCCACAGCATCTTTTTTATAAGTACCTAAACTTTGAATGAAGATTACTCAGCACTTACCTGATCAAATTTGATCAATTTTTTTATTTTAATTTTATAAGTTTATAGAATTAAAATAAAAAAATTTGGTCTAATTTGATTAGGTAAATGCCAAGTAATCTTCATTCAAAGTTTAGGCATCTATAAAAAAAAAAGCTGCACAGATAATTAGTTTGAGCTTTTAGTTTAAGCTTTTAGTCTGAGCTTTTATTATTGAATATAATTTATATTTATTTGTTATTATAAAAATTAAGTTTTTATATATTTGATATGTATTTACTTATATAAATTAATCAATAAAGATATGAGCAAGGTCTCACCTTAATACCAAAAAAAAAAAAATAAACACCATTATAAAATATTGCATATGGAACTTTGTATGTTGATTGAATAAGCTGATTACATGATATCATTTACATAATCTTGATTGGTCATAACTAGGAAACATGGCAATTCTTGAATGTGTGCCAGATTGGGGGATCGCTAAAGCCTTGTACCATGTAATCAATTGTAATATCAATAATTACAATGTGATTATTGAATTATTGATTAATAATTTAATTGATTTGGTAATTGATTGAGTATAAATAGAAAAAAAAACCCCAATTATCTTTGTTTTTTTCTTTCGCAGTTTTTTTTTTTTTTTTTCTTTCACAATTTTTTTTTTTTTTTTTTTCAGTTTTTTTTTTTTTTTTTTTTTTTTTTTTTTTTTTTTTTTTTTCTCTATATATATATATATTTACTATCAATTTTAAGCCAGACCATTATTATTCTTTATTTTTAAGTTTCGGGTTAATAACCTCTTTTTTTTTATATATATATATTATATATATATATATATATATTTTGACAGACATATGAATTTAACAAATTTAACTCCTGGTGAGAAATGTAATATTCTCTTTAATATTAATCAACTTGTTACAGTTCTGTTAAGAGAATTTGATAACAAGTGATGGTCCTTTGTGTCAATATTTGGACTTAATTTAATTATAAAATCCATAATAATGGAAACTCGTAGAAGATATACACTTGCTAGTTCACCAAGCACAATGAATCAAGTACTCAGAAAGAGAAAATACCAAGTGAAAAGTGCCAAAAAACCAAAGTTCATCCTGCTGCTCAATGTTCTACAAAAATTAAAGTATTTCACTTGGTAACAGATCAAGTAGTACAGGTTGAATAGTATTCAGACTCTTCTGGCCATGCTTATACTTTGGAAGATAGTAAAAAGCTTAAATGTTCAAAAGCTGTTTAAGTTCTAGTTAAGCAGAAAGCCATGAAAAACTATTTGTCTCCTGCGATAATGAGCGCTATTAAAGAATATGCTACAATGAATTTAGGGCTTGGTGAAAGCATAAAGAAGTTATGATATAAAGAGGTTTCCAATATAAAATACAAAGTTTGGGAGTTTCAAAATGCCCCCCTTATTAGTAATTTGTAATTAATGGCAGATATTTGGAAGTTAGTTTGTTTTTTAAAGAATTAGAAGTACCAAGTTAAGTACTATAAAGTTCATCACTAGCATATCTAGGGTTTTGTTTTTGTTTATAAAAATTAATTAGAAAAATTTCAACAGTTTGGATGGCTGATTCTTCTTGATTCCACATATAAAACGAACAGACATAATTGGCGTCTGTTTATATTATATATCTGTGATGATCATGGTTGCTAAAACATTAGTGCACACTTTTTTGTTAGCAAGAAAGATAGCAGCACTGTCACAGAAGCATTAAAAATAATAAAAAGGTTAGGATGTAACTGGAAGTCTCGATATTTTCTTATCAATCAAAGTAGCATAGAGGGCAATGCTATTATGTTGGCTTTTTTGGGTCTTCAGGCAGGTGAGCAGAAGTATAGCACTATTTTTTGTACTGTCCATGTTATGTGAACCTGGATAAGTAAAGTGTATAAAGTAAAACCAGAAACAAGATGATTAGAGCTATATATAAACAAACAAAAATCAGGTATAAGGAAGTTGTTCAACAGGCTGTTGACAAGTGTTCTATTCCTACAATTCAAAGATACATAGTTTGAAATTACAAAAAAAATACCCACCAATAGGCTCTTTGGGCCCACCAACATTCCCCTCTTCTTATGCAAGTAACATCCACCAACTCTATAAAATCGTATCATAGTGAGCTAAAATGTACGACCTCTTCTCACCATGGTTTAATTGACACCTGTTATAACATCATAGCAATGAATACAAAAAAATGGTCTGATACTGAATATGTAGCCTTTGAATTTTGTACAAAAAGAATATCAGTATTAGGTGTTGATTATGAAATTCTTAATGAGGTTCATAAATTTTCCTATTCTATTCAAAGAATAGTTATTGGCGAAATTTTTGCTATAGCAAAAAGATTGGAAAAAGGTAAAGAGCCTCCAGGCCTAATATCATTAGATTGTTCTTCTATTATTACTTGCTGCCCTGCCAGCATATTTTCATGACCATATTTATGATATCAATAAACTAACCATTGATGCTTAGAGAAAATTTTAGCAAATTTTTGAGGATAATGCATTTGAAATATATGAAGGTTGAGAATTGGTTGAAATTAAAGTACCAGAAAAATCAGAAGCTGAAAAAGCTGCAGAAAATAGACATATGATCATAAATATATTAATAGAGAAAGTGCATGATACATATTGGCGGGTTGAGAAAAACAGAGATATAGAATAAACAAATTCTTTTATAAAAGAATTGAACTTGGGTATAGGATCTGTTTTGTTGAAAAATCAAAGGTAAATATTTTATAGTTTATCTTTGTTTTCAAATTAGTGTGATTAATAAATTTTGTGAATCCTACAAATTTTGCATATTGCCATTGTTAAAACAATAGCAATATGCAGGATTCATGGGATTTACAAAATTCATTGATTACACTGATTAAAACAGTAATGATTAATAAAAGTTTTTACTAATTTTATTATTTTTAATTAAAGCTGATATTTTACAATACTGCAAATAAAAGCACAAATATATGAATAGAATCTTTATAAGAACTTTTATATTTCAAGCAAATTTACTTGTTTTCTAATTTTTATGCCTTAAAGATTTTGTATATATGTTTTGTTTTTTTTAAAAAAAATAAAATAGAGTATTCCAAAAAAAATAAATATTTTGTGAACTTGTTTTACAATTCTTAATTCTTTCTAATGATATTCTTTATGCATACAAATGAAATTAATATGAATGAAATAATTTGGTCACAATGGTAAGTATTTTATATTCTTGTTTGAATTTGTTATGTTGTTTTATTTCTATTTTCTAATAAGTGTTTTTGTACACATATACTAAATTAATGTGCATATTTTGTGAACTTGTTCTTAATTTTATATACTTACCAGTGAAATTAATTATAATCAAATAATTTGAACATAATGGAAAGTATTTATTATTTTGTTTTGCGAACTAGTTATGCTGTTTTTAATTCTATTCGTTAATAAATATTCTTTTATACTTAGCAATGAAATTAATGCCAATGAAATGATTTGAACTAATGTTAAGTATTTATATTCTTATTTTAAACTGGTTGTTTTTAACTCTATTTATTAATAAGTGCTCTTTATCTATTGCAAAATTAATATGTAACTTGATGTAATAATAAATAAATATTTATTTTCTTACTACTGTATATTACTATAAGTCTCTATCTACTTGGCTATTATATTCGAATACTGTGTATTGTAAGGTCCTTTCACTGATAATAATATACTTATACAGGTAATAGTTTATTCACTAAGATTGTATTTCATTAAGCAAACATAACCTGGCATTTTTTCTTTGGATTGATGCCTTATTTATTAATTACTAATCGCTATTTAGTATTACTGATTATTACATCTTTTTCATCACTCATGCAATCGCTATTATTACTAATCGCTAATTATTACTACATTGTTTATGCAATTACTATTAATTAAATCCATACAACCCAAATTACACCATTTATGCAAATCATGATCATGACCTGATCATAATCCCTAACTCTTGTGCTATGAATATCTGGGGCACCAAAGCTGACCGATAATTAATATGAATAAAATGATTTGGATATAATGGTAAATATGTATTTATGTTTTTTGTAAACTTAGTTTTGCTGTTTTTATTTCTCTATTAATAAGTTTAATATTTATTAAAAGAAAAAAATTTTAGTTTGATGTATAAATGATTAAAGTATACGCTTTTTTTAAATAATAATAATAATTAAGAAAGAAATTAGAGTGTGTGTTGAAAGGAGAGCACAAATAATTGTTAAAGAACAAAACAAGCTTGCTAAAAAAATTAACTTCCAAGGTGATAATAGACAGGGTATATATCGAAGAGTCAAAAAGTGCCCGGCTTGAAACGAACTCTAAAGAGGTGCTTAGAATTACCAAAGAGCACTTTCAAAATTAGTTTCGCAAAAGAAACACAAACATGGCCTTGCTGAACAGTAATTGGCATCAAGAATACAGTCCTATTGCATGGGTACAAGAGAGTTGGTACGATCTATTGCTCAAGCCAATCGAATTAGAAGAATGGAAAGCAGTTTTAAGAGATAGCAAATCAAACTCAGCCCTGGGGATCTCAACAATTACATACTTATTTATTAAGCAAGCAGACAACAGAATGCAAATTATTTTTAATAACTTCGCAAACCTGTGTATACTTAGTGGAGCAGTACCAGATAAACGAAAAGTGGCACAGGTGTACTCGATACCAAAGAGAATAGACTGGGAGTATAATCTAAGCAAGATATGCCCAATAGCTCTCTTAGAACTTTTCGCAAATACACAACCAAGGTGTTAACAAGACGCCTTAGTAGGATCATAAGTGAAAAGGCAATTTTACAAGGTCCAAACTTCGCAAAGTTACCCAGCAACTCAACTGAAGAACTGATCCAAATCCTAAATGCAGTTATTGAAGAGGCTAAAGAATGGGATAAGGAGTTATAGGTCCTTTTTCAGAACATAAAGAAGGCATACAACTCTGTAAATCTTAAAATGTTGCAAAAAGCTCTCGAGAGAATTAAAGTCCCACAAATTATATGTAGTTTTATTCTAAATCTTTTCAGAGACAAAAGACTTAGAATAATCACAAATTATGGCCTCACTAAGAAGATTATTGCTAAAGATAGCATAGACCAAGAGGAGGTTATTTCTCTCTTGGTTTGGAGAATTTTTTATGACCTTTTGCTTAACAATATACAGAAAGACAAAGATCTAGAATACACTCTTAAACCATATAATAAAATGAAATCATTAATGGAGTTAGATCATACAGAAGAAATTAGACAAGCGGCACTAGCTTATGCCGATGACACAGCCTAGATAGCAAATTCGAAACAACAACTAGAACGTATAGTAGCTTTGGCTAAACAATTTTTTAGATTAAACAATATTAAGATAAATGGAAGCAAATCCAAGCTAGTAGTAGTTAACTCAGCATTAGTTAGGCAGGAAAGATTTATAGATTTTTGTAGTACCAAAATTATGGCAGAAAGAAAGCTATGCGACGTAAAGTATTTAGATGTTACACTCTACACTTCAACAAAAATATCTAATATTAAAAATAGAGCCAAAAAGATAGTAGGCCTTTTCTTGCATCTAATAGGAAAGAAAAAGGTTACAGCAAGCTAGCTAGTTTACATAAATAATCAAGTATTGATACTCAAACTGAAATATATCTTGCAGGTCATTTCACTTGCAGAAAAAGAAGTAGCAGCAATCCAGCAACCAATGCTATGTTTGTTTAAAAGAAAGTTGAGTATAGCTCAAACATGTTCAAACAATATTATTTTATATAACAATATGCTTGGGTTTCAATCACTCACTAATACACTTATGGCAAGACAAGCAGTTACGTTGCTAAAGAGCCTAAATAATATAGATACAATAGGTAGAATTATAAGGCTAAGAATTAGACAAGATATTTTCCATAAAGGAATAAGCCAAGATTTTTAGAAATGTTCAGTAGCCGAGATGAGCAAAACTAGATGGAGGAGCAATATTGCTTGTAACACAATTGAAAGGTGCAAACAATTTGATCTAT